>RJWM01020794.1:0-36500 GCA_004363535.1 Dasyprocta punctata | reverse complement strand
GCTATGATCTTGTTGGCTTCTTAGGATTCTCTCTGTCACCCTTTCTAGAAGACCAGATAATGAGAACTGAGGCCTAATTGACCTCGCCAGAAGACACAAAGGAGAAGAACAGCAAGCTGTGGTTCTTTGGCAACATGTAGGCATGATGGCACATAGCATGATCCAGGGAAAAGTCAACATGGCTGAGACCCAGTTGTTCACCCAGGCATATACTATAGATAACAGGAGGTAGGTAAATCTTGTACTGCTGTAAATGTTTGCTCTTGTGTCTAAGTGAATAAAAGTGAGGTGAGCCAAATGCTCAGGGCCTTTTACCTTCTAGAGGTAAGATCCCCCTGGCCCTTGCATTCTAAACTAACTCTGTGTCTGTCTTTCATCCCCATTCACTTCCCAGGTGGGGACAAGCTCATAGGCTGGTTTCTTACACCCCTTTCAACCCACTCTCCATTTGGCAACCACTGTGATCTTTGCAAGATATGAATTTTATCCAATGGAACCTTGGTAAGTTTCGGTAAAAGTTGTCCCATCACACTTAATATCCAGTCCATAATTTCTGATACACCTCTCATTTCGACACAGCATGGCTTAGCCCTTGCTCATCCTGAGGAGCTCACCAACTCCTGATTGCAAACCACCCTCTCACAATATGGGCCTTCTCCAGTACACCATGTGTGTGCTCTTCCTCCCCTTTAGAATGTGCTTATCTGCACTTCACACATTTGAACCTGCAGTCCTGCCACAAGGATGAGAAGAGTCAGCAGGAAGCAGGAAAAATGACAGCTTGAGGTTTCATGACAATAGAACCATGGTGTTCACAGCCAGATTCCTAACTTCACAACAGCATCGAACACTCACCAGAGTACACAGTACACACACACATACACAACGTGTTCCAAAAAACAAACCTAAGGTGTGAGCATCTCACTGAAACTTCAGGAAAGCAGGATCTTCTAATTTCTTAGGAATTGACTTCTAAATAGCAAAAAACAGTACATTAGCTACAATGTAATGAGACAGAATTTTAAGTGTTCTCACAGTACAGGGCTGGCATGATGTTTCAGGAATATAACTGGCCCAGAGGCCCAGAACTTTTCCTGTCTTCTCCATGCTTCATGCAGCAGCTGGATTCCAACTTCACGCTCATCACCGCCCCATGGGCTGCTACCCCTGCAAGCGCAGATGGGCCTTCCAGGGAGGAAAAGGAAACAGAAAGGGGAATCTTTACCTCTTGCTGGCCAGAGCTGTCACTTGGCTATTCCAATGGGGGATGTTGAGTGTTTATCTCTCAGAACTTCTCTTGAATAGATGGCAAGGCAAGAAACCTCAGAAACAGAGGTTGAGTCAGTACATTAGCATACTAGCAATAATACACAGAAATCTGTGGTGCTGTAGCCACTCTATTTATTTCCATAATTAAATACCTTATATATTGTTTTTTTATTTAGGCTTCTTTGTTTTATTTACTATGATTTCTATAGTTTGACCCCCAGTATTCCTCTCAATTTAAACTTCTTCATATGTTGTCTTCATACGTATATTTAACAGTAAGTCAATTTAAGAACCTAAGTCTTGTGCTTGATAGAGGAACAAGCATATGTTGAAATGTAGAGTTATTGTTATAAGAACAAAACTGATTTTCTCTACATTTTGCATGCCCTTTTGAGATCTGAGGAGAGTCAATCTTCATCTGAAAATTACAAAGGTCCATGTAACTCATGCCTCTGAAGGTCAGTAGGTGGCAGCACAGACTAAGAAGTGACTGATGAATCAGGTTAGCTATGTAACTGTATTCCATCGAATTAAAGAAACCAGTCTCATTTTTAACTTTGTGCCTTACCCAAGTCCTTGAGCCACCAAATCATTGTGGCTTCAACCTCATTTCCAGAAATGAGTGAGGCATAATTCCCTACTTTATTTGGCTTATTGACATTCAAATTCCTCTTAGACAGGAATCTGCTCTCTGAAAACAGGTCGGTGTTGCTATCTAATACAACATCATCCAAGGCATTTTCAATCTATTTTAGAAAATAAAGGGGAAAAAAAGAGATCACACTGTGACTTTGTACTTGTTTCTGAAGTTCTGGGTTATCGTGAAGTTTCTGAGGGTGGATGTTCAGGAGGAAGAAAGATCTAAACAGTAGATCTATATTTATGGTTCAGGTTCTAAGGACCAGAGCTCTATATTTTTTGGCCAAGGAGGTACTGGGAATCAAACTCAGAATCTTGCACTTCCCAGGCAGGCACTTATGCCACTGAGCTATATCTATATCCCAGGCCCTCTATTCTTATCTAGAAATGTTGAGTCTTAAAAAATTAAACAAACATATATGAGGAGCAAAGTAGCACTTTTAAAGACAAACAATAGTGACATGTTAAATGTATTGACATATATCCATTTTTCTGAATCAACTGAGACTTTGACATATGAATAGGTATTTAACCAGCATAACAGAATTAAGAGAAAGGCAACACTGAGCTCTCTCTAGGTCCAGGGATGCTGAGTTTAGCAGAATTAAAACTTCAGTGTATTGGAACAAACATCCTGGAACTCTGTGTTAAGCAAGCTTCTGAAGCTATTTACAGATTTTGTGAGAAATGTGAGTGATATTCTGCCCTAAATAAAAGATGAGGAATGGTTTTGCATCTCACATGTTTACACATTTTCTGTCTCTGTGTTACTACTGCTTGATCCTATCTATATCTGTGGCTTGCAAGGATTGGTTTATATAAAGCATTATACTTTATATAAAGCTGCACAAAGGATAAAAAAAGGGATGGGCTGGGTCTATGGTCTCAGGAATTGATAGCAAAGTGGGAAAGATTAAAGATCTATGAGATTTGAGGTAGAATGATGTAAGTACGATAAAAATGTAAAAATAAAGCATAAGAAGGATTAATCAAAGCAAAACACCAGTATTACCTGGGGACGGAAGAGCCCACAGCCCAGAGATGGTACAATTTGCTGTTGCTCCTGAGAGAATAACTAAGGTTCTCATAGGCAGAAAGCATATAGAAAGAATTTTAGAAAAAAAATTGAGTCCTGTAAACTGCAGTGAGAAGAGAGCTGGTTTTGCCAAGAAATTAGGGTGTGTGAGAATGGATGGATGAAAGAGTTATAAAATAGTGCTGAAAGTGGTTCATGTCACTTCACGAGGAACTTTGTCCTCAGTTAATGTATTATCAGTATATTTGTTCATTAAATTGTCCAGTGACATCTACGTGCTTTTATGGTTTATAATACAGTACTTGAATTCAAATGTCTTGGCATCACTTGATCTTTTTATGTGGGATGGGGGTGGGTAGGGGGGCTGTAAGATGCGTAGCAGGAGAGTTCCCAGATCACTCTGTAAACGCTTCAGTGCTTGTGTTTAGTTTCCATATGCAAAAAGACCACTGGATGAGACAATAGGTAGACTCCCACAACAGGGAGAACATACAAATTGGCAAACTTGTTCCTTTATTTGGTACTGGATATTGAACCCAGAGCTTTCTCATATTGCTACCTCCCTGGCTTTTTTCCATTTTTTATTGTGTGGCAGAGTCTTACTAAGTTGCTCAGGCTGGGCTTGAACTTGCAATCCTCCTGCCTCAGCCTCCCAGGGTGCTAGAATTACAGGCCTGTGCCACCATGCCTAGCTGGCAAAATTGTTCATGCTTCTCTTGTTAAAGCCTTAACCACTGATCTTTGGAAATGGGCTTTCTGCTTCGAAGAAGAACTGATATGGGAGGGAATGTCATCCCTTGCAATGGAAGGCTATAATCCCTAGGGAAGTAACCTAGAGTTGGTACCAGAATTACAGAGAAGAATTTTTGACAAATGTGAAGACTGATTTGGAGAAATAAATGGTCAGTGACTTTGAGAAACAGAAAACTGTAATAATGATAACAAAAATAAAGACACCAAGAAGAGGAGAGAATGGGATTTGCAGAAGAATTTGGCAAGGAAGTCCATAGTACCTAAACACATAACAAACAAGTCTCATTAACATTTGGGAGTGCACATAAAGGGTTGGGATCTAAGAGACAGGGACATACTTATAGAAAGTCAGGCTTATAGAATTAGTTATTAAAATACATTTGGTAAGAATAAGTTTGAGAAACAAAGAGGCTGATGGCATGATGTCGTAAAAAATCCTTGTGAGTCAAAAAAGTAGAAACCAGTAAAACAGAAGGAAAGATGAAAGACAAAAGAGGAGAGTGCAGTGCTCACAGGCAAATGGAAAGGGGGTTCTAAATGAAATGACTGATCAGTCTTACGAAGAGCTTCAGAAGGCTGGAGGAGGATGGGCCTATGAAACGAAGATGTTTTGGCAGTTCAGATATTCATCCATTTATTGTTTGGATTAGTTTTGTTGCTGACTTTCTACAAAAATCAAATATAAGCATATTTTGGTAGTAAAAGAGGTTCAGCAATGGGAAATGATTTTAAGGAGGAGAAGAAATATGGCTCCCAATGATTTTGCTGAACAGGGCAAACAAAGAAGTATGGATGAGGAACCTATGGCAATGATGTAGTGTGTGGAAAAACACGTAGCAGTCTAATCAGAAGGCCTCCACTGAATTTCCTGTTTACCTTTTCTTTCTGAAAAATTTATCCTACCTCAGTCTCAATTTATTTTTATTTATTTTTATTTGAGAAAAAAAAAGACACAGAAAGGAAACACAAAAAGCAAAAGAGACAAACAATAACAAACCCAAAACAGTAACAGTATAGGCTTTCAAAATAAGATGATAGGAATTTACCAATGGTTGTAGTATTGCATATTGTTACCTTCAAAAGGGTTGCTTAGATTACCAGATATAGACATGCAAAATTGATCTAATCATATGAGTGCTAACTGTTCTTTTCCAAGAACTAACAGAATTAGTAGTAGAGTCATCTTAGCTATCTTATGTATATATACATATATACAAATTTATGTATTTTTCCTTTTCTCTTCCTTCTTTCCTCCTTTCCCCAACCCAGTTTCAGTCTCAATTTATTATTGATAAATCGTATTGGCCCTCTTATAAGAATTAGACATATTTAACTTCATAGGTATTCAAAAATATTAAATGTATTTTAAAATCTACTGTGCTAGTGTTCTAAAATGTTAAAATTTTAGCTTCTTTGATTGGACATATTTGTCTGTGTTGTTATATTTTTTGGTAACCTTTTACCCTTGTGTCTTAAGGTTTAAACTCTTTCTCTAAACAGTGAGTCATAAGAGACACTGCTGAAAGAGTGATGACCATAAATGAATCATTTCCACAGTGGCTGATTTCCAGATGAAGTGTTCCTATAAGCTCAGGTCTCCTGAACATCTTATTTAGATGTACTAAACAAAGCATGCCATGGAAAATTCACAGCAATACTTACAAGTCTCCTAGAACAGTCTTAAATGCACTACCCATCACCAACCATCTCACTATTCTTGATGGTATTATAGGGCTTTCTCTTGCCTCAGCTGGCCTTGCTGTGTTTATTGAGAACAATTTCAGTATTAAACTTAGAAGCTAAATCATCAATGTTTCACTAGCCCCCCAACCCCAGCCCTAGAGAATATTTAGTTCTCTTCTTCGACATATACTCAATAAATTAAGATAGTGGTCCAATAGAATCTTTTCAGTTGGAAATTGATCAAAGAGAATATAATCGATCAAGTGAAGTTGGTAGCAAATGGGAAAACAAATTCACCCATGCAGATGAATAAGCGGCTTCCATTTATCTTAGGAAAAAGAATTCGCACGGAAATCCTTGACTTAAAAAATAGTGGTATCAAGCATCTCTATCCTTTCTGTCTATCCCTAGTGGAAACTGGAAATCATGTCAATGAGACTGGTTTTCCTATTTCAGAACCTGAGTGGATATACACATGAGAAAGCTGGCTTGTGGTAGGAAGAGAAGAGTGTCAGCATTCTCTGAGTACTCATAAGGAAGAGTCACAGGTCTATGCTTATGAAATTAATATTAAAAATAGATGGGGAAAAATAATAAGCAGCCACAACTTTTGAAGATTATTTTGGTGAGAGAATGGTCGTAGAACAGGGGAAGGCATATTTATTCTGCACTTTTCTTACAGGGACTGGTCTTACCTAAGAATCAAATTATGTTCAAGAGAAAACTGATGCTACTCTGAGTTGTGAAATTTTTCTGAGTTGTCTGTGTTCACAGACTTAAAACCCAAGTAAATGCCTGTTGGGAGTGAAGCTCTCTGTACTTCGAGTATCTAGGACAAGGTCATTGCTTCTCATGAGTTTGGCAGGGCCCCATGAGAAGTATACGCAGCTCAGGGAGCTGATGCACAAAGTGACTTGGCCTTTACCTGAGATAATATAGACAGCTCCTCTCATTCCCCATGTAAACACCAAGGCATGATGTTTTGTTGAAGATTAGATGTTCTTCCTGTTCCAGATCTTACCCTTTCCTCAAAATTCTCTGTAAACAGCCTCTTACACTGACTGCAGCTGTTGGGTAGTCCTTTCTCTCATCAGGGGAGGGGCTCCACCTTACCTCAGCTTTCCGAACCTTAACTTTTTTCTTCATTTCTTCACCCTCCATCACCCTCCCTCCAGAATTTCAACAGCTGTCCTGGATGTGGCACATGCCATTGCTTTGTAGAGACCAGCTCTGTTGGTATGAGCAAGTGAGAAATGGACTTCTTTGTACATTCATGGGGGTTTAAAGATCAGTGCAGGAGGAGAAAGGTCTTGGTAGATGACAGCCAAGAAAATCAAGGTAAATCTGTTTATAAGAAAAGCATAGTCAGCAAGAAACCTTCCACCAAGAGAGACTAGTTGATTTTGTATTATTGCTATTGTTGTCTAATTTTAATTTAAATTGTAGTTTTCACTGTACCATCACCTGGAGCCTTCAGATAAAGTCTGTCCTGGGCAGTAGATTTGTACAGGTGGAATTTTGGAAGGACTGGGCTGTTGGGTATGGGGAGTGAACTGAGTGAATAGGAACAACTGATTGATGGCCACTGTAAAGTATGATGCAGCCAGGTCATCAGGAATTTTGAGGACATAAAACATGAGGGCAAGAGGTAGCCATAGATGATAAAACTCTAAAGTTGTAGAGGAACAGGTGAAGGGAATGCTAAGGGTGAACATGTTGGATTTTCCATCGAACACAAGAGTATATTGAGGCCTCCAGCTCAGGGAGACACAGAAACTGGTGCCTATGGGGACAGCCAGGTAGGTAATACACAGAGTATGAACTCTTTACTGAGCCCTTACACATCAATGCTATGCTGCACTGGTATTATTATTATCCTGACTGTATACTGGAGAATGCTAAAGATGAGAGACTACACAACTCAGTTAAACTCCCAGAATGAACACAACATGGAGACAGGATTTAATTACAAGTTTGTTGTTGTTGTTGTTTTAATTCCAAATTCCATGTTTTAACTAGTAGCTATAGCTTGTTTTGGAATTACAGAAACTAGGTTGATAACACAGGTGTTGCCTACTGATGAGCCCCTTCATGTGGGTTATACATTATATCAGCTTATTAATTTATTTGATCCATAAAGAGGAGAAGGTTATTTTTTAAAAGCTATTACCTGCACAATCATGAAGCAATTTGAAAAGGATAAATCACACTTTTCACTTTAACAATATATCCAGGGCTGAAGAGTGCCAAACTTTGGGGGAATTCCAATTTTTTAAAAAATTAATTCCAGAATTCCAAAGAAGAAAAAAGATTACTCATACACAAGACTATTCTTTAAAAGCATCTTTTTATTTGCTGTAAGAATATAATCTGAAAAAAGAATATAATCTGCATTTCTATACAATTCATCATGCAAAAACTTGGTAGTAATTTTACAAGCAGTGCAGAATCTCAACATCCACTAAAATATTAGCAAATGTTGAAAAATACAATCTTAGGAGAAAGGAATACAAAAGGAAGCAACTTTCTTTCCCAGAAACATGGTTTCTAACACCAAGAAGCACAATCAAGAGAGCACAGCCAGAGTGAAGTCTGAATCTAAGGGTGGGGGTATTGAGAGACAGGTAAGAAACACTAAAGATTGGGTAGCCAAATGGCTCTGTGCAGCCTGCACTAACACAGCTGTATTCAAATAGGTAGGAGTCACCTGTTCGATTACTCTGACTTAGGTGACTAGAAACTACTAACCTGTAGAAAGATTTCCCTGTCCAGACATTAGACAGTGAACTAAGAATTTAAATAAAAACCACAGTGATTTACTGATTGTGTAGCAATTATATTTCCCTGCAACACCATCGTAAAGCACATTTTAAGTAAACTGCTTAATAGCACAGTGGTCACTAACTTGAGCTTGTTCAACCAGGACAACTGTAGTTTACTGGAAATAAACTATGGAGAATGAAAGAAGGAGAAGATGCCAAATCTTACAAATTAAGTCCCAAAGGTAGTGGCCATCAAGGGCAGATTCTCTTGTATGGGACTGTCCTGGAGAGTTTGTCCTGAATATGGGATGCTTTTAGCTACTTCTGTTTTACAACTACTACTTGCCAGGTTACATTAGACCAAGGGACTTCAACTAGTTATGCAAAACAGGATGTAGAGCAAACCTGAAAGCTGTCTGTGGCCTTGGTTTGTCTTGCCATTTCTGTGATTTCAGCCCTAAAGTAAAAGCTCTGAAGAGAGACATAGAAAAGCTCAAAGTGCCACTATGAAGTGAGGTGAGTTATAAAATCTTTTATTCCATCAACAGATATGTCAGCCACTGGTATCTTGAAGGGCTTCAGATAAGTGGTTTATTGGGAAGATAATCTGTAAAGGCATATCTAGACTTACAGAGAAAAATTTGGAAATAAGGAGTTAAAACTAGATTCATCATTTTATACCCACCTGCCCCAGGATCCCAAATCCAAGCCAACATGCCCTGTGGTGAATCTCAAAGATGAAGTCTTGAAGACATAGGTAGAACATTGATTTCCAGCATCTTCTGCTGTGGTACAAATAAAAAATTTGAAGAAAACTAAGCCAAGTAAACCTCTTGAAATCCTTGAAAATACACTAAGGTTATTGGGCAAGACACTGGACTAGAAGTTAAAAAAGTCTTTCTTTTTTTAAACTGTGAATTACTTTGTAAAGCCTGAACTCTGAGATATCCATGAACACAATCCATAGTTATCTTTCCCCTGAGATTGTTTCATTCAGAAGCACAACTTTTGTTTTGAATGCATTTACTTTGAAAGTTGCATATTTACTCAAATTTTAAGTTAAGTGTATTTAAATTTTAAGTATATTTAAAATTGGAAAACATGTTTTTTAGAAGGAAATTTCTTAATTATGATTATTAAACCAGTGCTACTACTGAGGTAAGTCAGTTCAGAGATTTAAAAAATGTTAATGGGGGCAGTTTTGTTTTTCTGAACAGATTATCATTTTGATTTTGGTCCAACCTAGACTAAATAACCCACATGAAACAACTAGTTCCCCTTATTTGTTGTTAAAGTCCAGATTGATGTCCAAATCCAGTGATTGATGAGTCTAAACAAAAACAGGGTTAGTTATCACATACAGCTTTCATTTTGGAGTCAAGCATGATTATATCAGCCCCAAAGACCTCCATGTGCCTGCGAGGGGTGCCTTGCTGTGGCTATTGAGTGCTGACAGGCAGTCAGGTGGGTCTTCCTTCACTCTTTTTCTTCTTCCATTTGACCTATTTTCTGTTCCAGTTATGTGAGATGTTCTGAATCTTTTTCATTTTGATCCTCTGATCCAGCATCTTGTACCTTGCAGGATGCTCGTCAGTTTTCTTTGGAACCAAAGGTGCATAGGAGCTAGATGCATAAGCAGGGCGCTTAAAATGACGCAAAGGAGGCTTGATAACTGGAAGCCATAGAAAGAAAGACAGAATCGTTAGCTTCAACAGTAACATGGCATGATCTACATACCATGGCCAACTTGTCTTGACTTATTTTTCTCCTCTAAGCCAGAAAACAAACAGAGTTGGATCCTTACTGGGAATAAACAAACTGCATACAGATGAATAAACAAATTATCAACTTGGTCACTAAATAAAGACAGCAAATCCCTAGAGGTAGATATTGGTGACCCCAGTGCATAAACAGTCTTTGATGATGAACTGGTTAAGAAAGTGAGAGGGTACCTTGGGATCAGTTTTGGAAACAAAGGAAATACTGGGCAGAGCCATATCACTAACAACATTTAGCATTGTAAGATTTTAGGGTTGCAAAGTGACAGTTCTAAAGTGCTGATTAAAAATGCAGCATTGAGAAAATATTTGCAAAATATATATAAAGGTCTTGTATTCAGAGTATAAAAGTAATTCTTAAAACTAAATAAAAGAAACCAATTTAAAAATGACCAAAAGATTTGAACAGACTTCTCACTAGAGAAGATATATAAGTCAAATAAGGACAGAGAAAGATGCTGAAGAGGTTTTATTACTAAGAAGTTCCAAGGTAAAATGACAATGATATCCTAGTTTACACTCCTATGCAAAGGTAAAATCCAATGACAATGGGAATTGTTAGTGACCACCTAGAGCAATCATAATGAACCTGTTAGAGAGCTAGTGCACAACCTACAACTCCAAATCCACTTATTTATCAGCAATTAAACATGAACACTGACATTTTGGTTTAGCAAAAACAATTGTTATCTACTACTCAGTCACTGGGGTGATTTGGCTTTCAAATGCACAGAGGGGACTGCGTGCCCACTTGAGGTATGCATGCCACAAGTTCACTACCACTGAACTAGAGCAGAAAGAATTCTAGCAAAATGGTGCAGCCACTTTGGAAGATAGTTTGCCAGTTTCTTATGAAGCTAGATAGCCTTACCTTATGATGTAACAATAACTCAACTGACTGAAAAACCAATGTATACATAAAAATCTGCATATGAACATTTGTAAACACTTTATTCATAAGCAACCCAAACTGGAAATGACCAAGATGTTCTTCAGTAGATTAATAGATAAATATATTGTTGTACTCCTACATAATGAAATCTTATTCATTGATAGGAAGATAAATTATCAAACCAAACAGATGGATGACTGCTATATACATATTTTAGGTGAAAGTAATCAGCATGAATATATATACCATATATATAATATTTATATATATAAATGTATTATATACTATATATTATAGAAGAAGAAAATTTCTTAATTTTCTTAGAAGAAAACTAGGAGGTCATAGAAATCCCAGAATGGAATACAAAATATAAAAAAAATATGATTACACTGCAAGTGTAAGAAACAAATTCACTGAAGAAGATGAAAAGTAAGATGCTCACCTTAGTAACTCTGGATATGAGCTCAATCTGTAAAACCAAGTGCTAAAGAAGGTACATACATGCATTGTATTTTAGTTGATAAAATTGTTTCCTACATAGGTATAGGTTGACAATTCCAATACCACTCTACACATATCTGGAATTGTACAATTACAAAAATGGAGAACAAATGAAAAGAAATACTGGCAAAGGAATTTAAAAAATAAACAAAGGAGAAAGCTAGAATGTAGTAATGAATTGGACTTCAAATCATCACGATATATCCATATGTAGCATAATATGGATGCAGATTTTATAGATACATGCATTTCCTGGGTTAGCATACACATATTTATTTCCCTGTTTTATCAGCTATCAGACCCTAGATCAATGAAGTAATAAAGACCTAGAAGCCTGAGTAGCACCTAGTGTGTAGATATGAACTTCTGAATCATTCTCCAATGAAATGAAGCAGCAGTCTACATAGTGCAACTCTGCCTCAAAAAAAAAAAAAAAAAAAAAATTGGGCCGGGAGTTTGGCTCAGTGGCTTAAGCACCTGCCTGCCTCACAAGTGCAAGGTTGTGAGTTCAATCCCCGGTGCCGGGCAAAAAAAGAAAGAAAAAAAAAGAAAAAAGAAATGAAACAGGAGTCTTGGGAGAAATCCTAGGACTAGGAAACAAAATCTACAAATACACAAGATACACTTGTAACATGCTATAAGGCCCTAAAATTAAAAAGTGATGGAAAATTAGCAAACAATTATAGACAGGAGTTTCAAATGAAGCATCAACCATAAATGCCAAAGTTGGAATAATTTGAGTGACAAATGAATAAAAGCACTTTCAGATTATAAGGCAAAGCATAAAATAAATATTCATGAGTCCATGCTGGAATAAATAAGTGACCGAATAAGTAAATAATTCTGAAAATAAGCAAAGCTCCAATGCAGATTTACAGATAACTGATGTAGCTATCCTACTTTCAAGGAGGAAGAGACTAGTATGGGCTGGACATAGTGACATCTTTGTAGAGCATAAGTCTAGAAAGGGGACGAGAGGAATTTATAATGAATAAATCTAATAAATATAACCTTTTACAGAAGGTTAAAGTTGACAAAATAGCGGTAAGTCATGTTGATAGTAAGCATCCTTTATATTATGTAATCAAAGTTAGTATTTTGTGATGAAAAGAAGAATTTACTCTGTGGTTATCCTCGAAAAATTACATAACCACATTCTGATAATGAGAAAACAGAGAAGTCTGAGAAACAGAGCCAAGAAGTACCACAGGAGACTTGATGACTACACGTACTGTGTCATCCTGGATGGGATCCTGGCACAGCAAAAGACACTAGGTGACAACAGGACAAGTGGGAATAAAAGACAAACATGTAATAGTGTACAGCATCTAACCTGCAGTTCTGTAAAGAAGGTGAAGAACTGGTTCATTCTTCCCCTCTTCCTCACTGCTCTTAGCTCTCATGACTCCTTTGCTTTGCTCAGACGTGTTTGGTAAGTGAGTGAAGGTTAAAAATAAATCCAATAAATTATCATCAAAAACAAATTAGCTATGGTAACTAGGTTAAACTGTCAAGAAAAAGAGCCGGCTCTGAGCATTGCTGGAACACCAGCTCTCACCAGAAGCCACTTCACTCTCACAGAGCCAGCAAAGGAGGATACGAAGGTGAGCTGCCTCAAAGGGATCAAGATTGAGGACACATGTTAAATCACTGAAGCCACCTTCGTGAAAAACCAGCCAGAAAATCTCTTCCAGTAATAGGAATGATATTTACGATGAGGCAAATAACTAAATATAACTGAAATGCACAATCACAGGAAATACAGTAAATTCTGGCATATTCTTAAAATTCATTACTGTGGTATGAATGTAAAATGATACACACATTTATTAACACAAATAGAGGTTCATGTAATATTCTAATACGAAACAATGTAATCTAATGTCATTACTATAAAATACATTGATATATGCACAGACAAATCTAGAAGAAAAGATTCAAATCATAAGCATGGCTATTATACTTTGTTTTTGATTGTTTATACTAATTTTTCTACAAACAGGCTTCAGAGGGTAACTTTTTAAAAAGACACACGTTACAAAAAGTTCCTTCTATGGAATCATGTATCAGAGCTCTTCTATAAAAGCATACCTAATGGAAAGTTAGTTAAACTGACTTCACTATGGGTTTTTGTGCTGCACATCTTGGAGAGCCATAGCTGAATATACTTTTGGCATTCTACAATTTACATTTATTCATAGACTTCTTAAGCATTTTCTATGTGCTGTTGATGTAATAATAAACAAAATTGGTAGAAATCCTTCTCTTCACAGGGCTTCTATTCTGGTAACATCCTCTGAACCTTCTAACTCACAGAAGGAAGATATATGGAGGTGTAAGTGATACTATTACTACAAACACATTAATGGCCATGCCAATTTTGCCTTTTGGGTTATCCTAACATAGCAGAGTGTCAGTAAATGGCCCTGTTGAGACATAATACTCTTTTATAATAACATAAAAGAACAGAATTATTTTGAAGATATCCAAGTGCTTAATTCTGTGTCTTAGGGTAAATAAGGGATTATGGCACCAAATACCCCAGGAACAAGCAGAAAAACAATCCTGCCACCCTGGAGAAAGGAGCAGAAGCAAGAGAGGGCTTCAGATCAAAAGCTAACAGTTGAAAGGTCTGGGCTAGCTGATTTGTGACCCTTCAAGTTACAATCCCTCTCCATATTCATTCTATTTTCACGACTCAGCATGAACCCAGCCAAAGTATTATTGAATTTCCCACTTCTCAGCATGAAGAAACATTTAACATTTGCTGGAATTCTGATTGTCAGAACAAAAACTCTCCTTGCCACTGGAGACCCTGCAAATAGAGTTGAACCTGCTGATAGAGATCGACTCCCCACTGAGACTGTGGAAATACTTTTATGCCTGCCATGACCCTCACTCAAAGTGGGAGGGAGACTGAGATTTCATACAGTGCAATTCTATATGCATTCACTGCCTTTCCCTTCTGCAAGCGACTGTGATGTGATGACAGAATACAAAAATAGAGGCAGTCATGAGGGCACCATTTTGAATTTAAAGTGGACTTTTATTCAGGGGTGATGAGATGGCCTCTCGAAGGCAGTTTTATTCATCTTCTGGTGATTCTTGAGATTTTTTTTTTTTTTCGGCACTGGGGATTGAACTCACAACCTCGCACCTGTCAGATAGGCGCTTAAGTCACTGAGCCAAACTCCCAGCGATTCTTGAGATTTCAGAAGGGATCTGACCCTCTCCTTTCTCTAACTGGGTACTTCCTGTACCTGGACCCACTAATAGTACAACCTTGCCCCGCAGGTTAAGAAGAACTGAACAGGAAATAGAACCCAATCATATGCTTGATTATCAGCAAGTTGGACACTTCTTCCCTTTGGGAACACATTCCAAAAGTGTGCTCCCCTTTCTTGAGTAATTTGCTGAAAGAATGCAATCTAATTAGTGAATAAAGATTTTGACAAAGGCACAGGTCTTTGCACAAAGCCTGAATTTGTAAAAGTCATTATCTACATTATTTTCAAATATGCTTAGGAGAATTTCAAAATAAAAATTGACACATCACCATTTTTGTTTTGCAATTCTACATGATGCTTGTTTTTTATAAAAGCAAATGTACTTTTGGGAGGTTTAACTTTCATTTGTTTAATTCTCATCTTCTTAAATAAACACAATTCCACTCTAAGATATCATTGACTTTTCTCCTCTTTCACTGTCACCACCAATCAATCTCTATCTTTTGCTTTCTATTGGTCTCTCTCTTTCTCTATTTTTTTTCTCTCAGATGATTTTGCTTGGTGGTCTCCTCTCTCCTTATGGGAAGGTATTGAACATAAGTTTTCTTCTTCAGCAAATGGATTTAGATTTATTCACACATCAAATTAATACAGTTGTTAGTTGAATTCACACATCAAAACAAAAACATGTAGGGATTTTTGAAAGTTCCTTTTTTCAGTCATTTTATTTATTCCAGTCTACTGTTACTTTAATACTGTTGTGCATATAATAGGTGTGACTGAGCAAGGAAGAATTACCTCAACCAAATTTAATGGAGTGAAAGCTAAATTAGGATCTTCATGGTAGGATTTATCAGTGACTTAAATAATGGTACCATGTATTAGGAAGCCCTCAGCACAGCGTAGAAAATGTAGTTTTTCTTAATTTTATAGGCTAAAGGGGATTTCTCCATTTTTATCAGGAGCATCTTACAGTGTTCAGCAGAATATACTTTCAAAAAAACTGAATTAATTCATTATCAATATAAGAGCATATAGCATAAGGCATTAATTCAGTACACTCAAGATTTTGCACTGAAACAAGCCAGAGGGAATGGTCATTAATATTCATCCAAACTTGGATCTGGCCAATTACCTTGAGTTAGACTTGATCTTCAGTCAAGTTGGTCTTGGTTCTTTCCATCCACGGTGACTGCAGCGAGAGAACTTGGAGCCCCACCCTGCAGTGCGGAGAGGCATCTTCATGTGGAGAACCTCCACAGCACAGCGTCCCAGCAAAGAGCAACAACTTGGTCTACACTTAGCTTTGGCATCAATTCTAATATCAGCAAATTTGTTTTTAAACAAGGGAAGCAGTGGAAATCTATTTTATTTTCTTTCAAAGATAGTGCCATGGCTTGGAAGAAAACACTTGCACCTATTTATCTACATTTACACACACAGAAAAAAAATGCACAAAACCAACAAGATAAAAATATCATTTATTGCCACTTAAATATTATTTTACATAAAGAAAAAATTCTGCTTCTGTACAATGCCATGTCTAAAATCAACATCTATTTATGGAATCTGCCTGAAATCTCAGAGACGGTCCTTACAAAAATGTGCAAAAATCATCCAAGAGTTTGGAGCTTCATGGGATTGAAATATTAACATTAGTTTCATTGAGAATGAAATAGTAAAAGAACCATACCTGTGATTTTCATTTTAGGAAATGTTGTGGTAAAATAATTGTAATACCTTCTATGTATGTGAGGTGTGATTGAAATATATGGTGAATGTCTAAATCTTTAAAAACTATTACAGTAAAAGACATATTGCCATTAATCCCCTTCAAAACAGTCCCCCTCACTTTGAACATGCTTGTGCCATCATTCTTGCCACTTTGTGGAGCAGTTCTGGAAGTCTTCTTTCCTGAGTATCTTCATGAAGTGTGACTAAAACTAGGGTGAATGCTGCTACCGAATGCCATCCAGGGGAAAGGAAGGTTCATAAAAACAAGACGGAATGTCTTTATCCACCTTGTTTACTGGATTTCACACAGTGCAACTTCTGGCTGTGTCCCACAGTCAAAATGATCATGAAAGGTAAATGGTTTGAACAGACTGAGTATACTCAGGCAGCCATGACAGTGCCACAAACAGACACGAAAAGAGGACTTCCAAGATTGCTGGAAAGAATGATGGGATATGTGTTTCCAAATCAAGGGGAATATTTTCAGGGGAATTAATGGTGAAGTATTTTTCTTTTACTGTAATAAATTCTTAAAAATGAAAATATTCATGTTTTTCATTTATGCCTCATGCTAACTGTCCTAGGCACAAAGTTAAGAATTCAACACAAATTACCCTATAATCCTCTCTGCTGTCCTCTAGACAATCACTGTTATCCTTCCCTCGACTGAGGCTTACATAGCTGAAGTCATTCACAAACATTTGCAGAGCTAAGATAAGTGAAGTGTGGACTCTGGATTCACATCCAAGTGGTTGGACCTCAGGTACTTTCCTCCTATATTTAAAACAACCTTGGATCAAAATTCAGTTTTTGTAAGTACCATAGTGGATTAAAAGATTCAAGTTAAAACTGCTAATTTTATACTAGCAGTTTATACTAGTGATATGAGTAAATACCTATGTCATATGCTGGATTCTTGTGTATACTTGCTAGTAGCTATAATCATGATTTCCCTGAAATAAACATACACCATCCTAATACAGTACATGGTAATGGTTCACAAAGGGACTACATAAAGGTCCTGGTTAAAAAGTTCATTAAATAACTGTTTTCATCTCTTCTCTCACCTAAGTGGTTTGGAAGGCTAGCAGGTATTACAAAAATGGAGCCTACTAGAAACAGCAATCAAGCTAGGCAAACTCCAGCACCTTAGGTGAGACTGGAACGTGGTGGTTCTCAACCCTGGGTGCAGATAGGAGCTACGTGGAGAGCTTTGGAAACCATTGGTGCTAAAGTTGTAGCTCAGATCACTTAGCACAGAACCTGTGGCTGTGAACTGAGCCTCTAGAGATTTACAACGCCACTGTGCTGGAGTCTGAGACTTCCTGCCTTAATCTCTCCGGTTTTTACATCCCTTATCTCGTTTGTAGCCCCTCACTATCCTCCGAAGGTGGCCAGATTCAGATCTGGCTCAGTTCCCAAGTGACTTGAGCCCTAGGTTTTAGTTTCCCATATTTAAAAATGAACTTGACACCACACATTTCAGAGGACCATGGTGAGATTGCACAGAAACCATGCACGTGAAAGCAGCAGCACAGCACTATGTAGTGGAGGTTTATTTGGGATCAGGTTCTATCCCTTTCCTGAATTGAATACCCTACATTTCTGGCATTATGTGGAAGACTGCAAGTGTTCGGAAAATTCAGTAGCAGATCCTTTACCAAAAGGGGAATTAATTTGTGTCCCCAAAATCCAAAACCACTATAGTGAAGCCATGCTATAGCAGTCCTTTCCTTTTGCAGAAACACAATTTAGCAACATTAATTCAACCAGAAAATTACACTTAACTAAGCACATTAGAAGTTGTGTTGGCTAAGATAGCATCTAGTCTTAAACTATTCAAGGTGTATCTTATATTAAAAACTAGAATGATTAAACCCATTGTCTCCATTTTTAAAGACTATTTCTCCAAGGACTTTAAGTCATAAAAATGAGAAATTTCAATTATCCATGGCTTCCAGTTTTTTGTTTTTTCACCTCATAGAACAAAGAGTACAGAGGACAGGAAGCCTGCAGTCCCCGAAGCTATTCCACTGGAGCTAAACTGACCCAGTTTGAACCAAATCTCTACCAGTCTGGAATGGAAAGATCACAGACTAGCATTTCCAGGTCACCATAGAATGTCTATTCAGGGGAGCAGATAAGTCACATAGTTTTTCTCCTCTCCACCCAACCTGAAGCTGTCTGGTTCTCAAGGGAGAGCCACCATCAGCTCACCAGGGAAGCTTTCAAAAGATCTAATGCCCAAGCTTCATCCCTGAGTCTCTGAAGTCCTTATTTTGGGATGAAACACAAGTATCTGTACATTTGTAATGCCCAAGGATCCTAACATGTAATCAGGGTTAGAAATCATTGAATGGATTGGATTTGTTTTGTGGAAAAGCCACTATAGTACAGTATGCATCAAATAACGATGTTTTGACCAATGACAAAGCAGATATACCATGGTTCATGTTACACAGTCAAGGTGTGTAGTAGGCTATACCACCAAGATTTGTGAAAGTACTCTATACAATGTTTGTTCTACAGCAAATTCAACTAATGTCACAATCCTCAGGATGTATCTCCATTGTGAAGTGACATATTACTGTTCTTAGGGTTCAAGGGATGCTTGGTGCTGTAGACTGGGTCTGTTCAGTTCATGGAGACATTCTCCCACCCTTGTTGGCTGGTACTCACCAACCCCCTGGCCACGTGTTAAAATCTGTGACAAAAAAAAAAAAAACCCAAACCAATGAAAGTCTCCTCCTGGAAGAGTATTATAAGAGGAGCACAGGGTAGGAGTCACACAGAATGGGACTGAGCTACTATAGCTGTGAGACACAAAGAAAATTATTGCTGTCTTCTGGCACTTGGGATTTTGTTCTTTCTTCCTTTCACAAAATGGGAACAACAGTAACTTGCACATCTTCTATGAGGATTTTGAAGGGGATATGAGTAAGAAAATGTTAATGAGGTTCTTTGCACAGTGTGTAGTATGGAGTAGGCATTTGCTATGAGGTGGCCATTGCTTTACACCACAGGAAGATGAAAGGTCATCCCTGGTGCCTTATGATAGTGTCCTCTCTGGTGTGTTTTCTTATGAAAGTATAGAAAAGCCATCTAATTACTCAAAAGATTAGATTTCATAACATGAAAGATCTCACTACACAATGAAGAGATTAACTTAATGATTTTATTTGTATTTGGCAGACAGCATACCACTCTGACTCACAAAAGGCCAACTATCTGAAAGGTACATTTGTGAGAAAAATGTATATATGTCCATTCCACTACTCAAGGGAACTACTTTGCTGAAACCAAGTGCCATTCTAAGCAAAGCAAAAATATCTAACCCACATTGGCAATACAAAAATAGGGGTCAATTCAGTGATTTTTGAACAAGCCTTGTCCATGAATATTTTATATTGGATCTGGAAATCCCACTGAGAAACCAACCAACCAGGATGGAAGAGCTCCAGTGCCTGAATTCTAATCTTCAAGTAATTAGCAAATGGCAGGGAAATTAGAAAAATGACAAGGATACGTCTGATTTTTTAGATTCTTTTCATTCATTATGCTGACTCATAATAATTTGTTGAATCACTTTCACTAGAAGCCACTTCACGGTAGACTACTTGGTCTTTTAGATAGCACTTTGGGCTCTATCCTATATACGATTTAGTCCTCCACACCAACATCCTGAGGATAGGACAGAGTGTAAGTACACTTGCATCTCTAGAACTCAATCACAGTACTGACAACAGTAAGTGCTGAGAAACATTTAAAAGAGTGAATACACTGCTTTCCATCACATTTAGTAACCATTATCAATTTCCTATTTAAAGAGCCAGTAACTTAAGAACCTAGCATTGTTCCTGATGTTTGGATGTATGCAAAACATGTACTTGTTAAAAACCAGTAGTAGAGAGATTGGAAGTCACTGTTTTTCAAGTTAAGTACCCATAACTTACAATGTATGCAATTTTTGTTTTGGTAAAAGAATCATAAGCATTCTAATACGTCTTCAGACCTCAGAGATGGTCAGGTCTCCTCCAAGGAAACTTCTGGATGGATGTTTTATCCGTAGTCCCCTAAAACAGGACACAACAATGTCATTCTAAGCCAGACAGCATCTCACATGCAAAAATCTTTCTACAGCAGGCAGTGGAGTTTGAAGCGAGCTGCAACTACTGCCAAGACTACAGGGCACCAGCAGCTGCACGCAGGGAGGAGCAACTGGCTGCATTTGCATTAGTGAAGCACTGTAATACTGTACCTTCTTATCTTCAATAATTTCAGCCAAGTGAGGCGCCCTGGAATCTGCTCAGATGTGAGTAATTGACTAGTCTGGATCACTAGCGGTCATGGCTGTTAGTGATGGTGAAGCTCTGTGCAACTTCTCTGGTAAGAGCTAACATTGCCCCAGCTCTCCTCACTCACGGATGGCCACCCGTGGAGTTTGAGGGGGTTCACATAGCCCATGGAGCAACAGATGCAGTTGATTCTAGAAAAAAAATGGCTGTAGGTGCTATTATTTTCCCATACAAGAATCACTTTGCTATAGACTTATAAGGAGCCAAGGGGCTACCTCAGAGCTATTTTCAGCACTGGAGTTCCAAGATGACTCCTGAGATAATTTCAGAACCCACACAAGCAGGTTTTAAGTGGAATGATCTTTGGTGGCTTCTGGATTTAGACATGTTCAACTTGCAGAACTTTCTTCATTCAACACCCATCTCATCCACGAAGTTAGAGATGGACTACATTAAATCATCAACATGAATGAAATCAAGCAAAACTGGCAAAACAGCTATAAATCTTTTACTTAAGATTCTTTAAAATACTTTATGCAGGCAGGAAAGAATAAATACTGACATAACAAATAATTATAGTCTTGATATGGTTTAATCAGAGCTCCATGTTTTTTATATTTGCTCAGAAATATTTTTGAAGGATTAAATAAAATAGGTAGGATTGAAACACCCTGTTTTCTGCCACCGTGATCCATCTTTTTCTTTCCCCCAAAACCATACTCAGTATTCCTTCATATATATATATATATATATATATATATATATATTTGTGCCCACAAAATACTTACTATTTCTGCATGGTTTATTACAGATAATATAAACTATGCTATGTATTATATACCTTGCTGCAATTTTCTTTACTTGCTAATCATAAGTTAAACACTATAAGACAGAAAATCATCAAGAGTATAATTAAATACCTTGTGGCAATTTTCATAAGGAATTTTGTACAAAGACCTAGCTTTATATTTTGCATAGGATATCTTTTGCAATACATTAGCGAACCCATGAGTTATTTTTTTTAAAAAAGAGTATGTCTCTTAGAAGCAGAACGGAGCTATATTTTGTTTTTCTTATCTAATTAGATTGTCCCTGTATTTTAAATGCAAATTTAAACCACTTACTATTATTGTTATTAATTGATATTTTTGGATTTCTTTTTAACATCCATTATTATTTTTTATTCGTCACTCATTATCCTTTGCTGCTTTGTCTTCACTTCTGTCTTCTATTAAGTTTATATATTTTATTTGTGTTTCATTTGTTGATTTAGATGCTTGTTGTAGTCAGCTTATGGCTAACAAAATACCATGACTGGATGACTTTTAAATAAAAGAGATTTATTTCTCACAGTTCTGAGGCTGGGAGTCGAACATCAGGGTACCAGCATAGGTGGGTTCTGGTGAGGGACCTCTTTAGTTTACAGACTGTCAGCTTTTTGTTGTGCCCTCATGTGATGAGAAAAGGACCAGCTCATTCTCTGGGGCTTCTTTATAAGGGCACTAATCCCATTCATGAAGATTCTATCCTTATGATCTAATCATGAAATACAATCATACTGGGAATTAGATTTCAACATATGAATGATGAAGCACACAAAGTTCATAACAAACTTTTTCAGTATTTTCCTGATAATTCTTTGTGTTAAAAAGTTATAAAGTCACAAAGTTCTGACAAAAATGAATCTCAAAACTCCTTAACTCCTTATTGTAATATGCCTTCTTCCACATACAGATTTTCTTTGTCATTTTAACATAAAACTTGGTATTATTTCTATGTGCACTAGTTGCTTGAATTTATCAACATGTCTTGTTTACTCATGTGCTTACCATTAATTCTTATATCTCACCTTTGGTTTTGGATCACTTTTCTCTTTTTGAAGTATATCCCTTAACACTTTTTTTTAAGTCAAGTTTTGTGAGTGGTAAATTATACAGCTGAAAACATTTCTACTTTGCCTCCACTCACAACTAATACTTTATCTATTTTTAGCAATACACAATAAGTCCCAGACTTGGAGACATTTGAGCCATGTACTTTCGCAGGTACCAACACTCCTAGATGCAAGCAAATAATGGAAGTAGCTTACATGTCTGCCGGACATTGTCACAGTTGTGCTGCTGTATGTTTACTGTACAGTACAATTGTGTACAGTAGTAAAGTATAGTCAAGGACTTATTGTGTGTGTTTGCTTTTTTACACTTTATATTGTGTATTTGTGTCAAAGGTGTATAAGACTCTACCTTGTCAGACTTACAAATGAATTCCACTTACAATCATCATTTTCCCCGAACAGAACTTGTTCTATTTAATACATAGTTCAATATACAGTATGTGTATTGCTTTATTTTTCTCAGCACATGGAAGATAAGCTTTTATCACCTCTAGTGTTAGTGCTGTCAATGTAAATTTTGCTGTCAGCTAATTACCAGTTGATTACTCGCAACATCTCTGACCATAACCAATTTTTCACAATATTTAAGATTTATTCATTCTTGATGTAATTTTGAGAACTCTCCCAATCTCCCACAATTTTGTGATGTATATATTTGGCTTTTTTAGGTATGGTAATATCAGGTCCACTCTTCCATCTAACATATGAATTTTTCTTCACTTGTGGAAAAAATATCAGTTAGTTGTGGAAATATTGCTTTCTCACTAATTTCTTATTATCCTACTAGAATTCCTGAGAGATATAGTCATTTATCTTTCATGATCTTTCATTATTCGAGTTTTAATTCATATACTACAAAATTGCTTTTTCTGAAGTGTACCATTGAGTGATTTTTAGTATATTAACGAAATTGTATGACCATTGTCACCATTTAATTCCAGAACATTTTAGTCACCTTTAAAAGAAATCCCATACCTTTGAGAACCCATGTACCCCAGTTCTCTTTCCCCAGCCTTTGATAGCACTGATCAACTTTCTGTCTCTGTGAATCAGCCTACTCTGAATATTTTATACAAATGGAATTATTTGACATATGGTCTTTTTATCTGGTTTCCTGTGCTGATTAGAATGTTTTTAAGGTTTGTCCATGTTGCAGAATGAACGTTATTTCATTCATCTAGGGTAGATATGATGCTTTGTGCATATATTCATCCATTGGTGAATACTTGGGCTACTATGAATAATGATTCTACGGACACTTGTGAAGTTTTGTGTGAAATTTTGTATACACTTGCAAAGTTTTGTTTACTGTTGTCTTAGGCACATACTTGTGAGTAAAACAGCTGGATCATATGATCGTTCTATGTTTATCTTTTTAAGGAGTTGACAACTTTTTCCAAATTGGCTGCAGCATTCTCTATTACCACTTGGCAATGTGCAAAACTCCTAATTTCTCCAGAGCTTTACCAATACTTGTTATTATCCATCTTTTTATTCTAGTTACCCAAGTATATTTGAAGTACAATCTCATTTTACTTTGGATTTGCATTTCCCTGACAACGTATTAGGCATCTTGTTACATGCTTACTGGCCATTTGCAAATCCTCTTTGGAGAACTACATATTCTCGTTCTTGGCTCACCTTTGAGTTGGGTTTGTTGTTGTTGGTTTAGATATTAACCTTTAATCAGAAAAATTATTTGCAAATACTTTCTCCCATTTTGTGGGTTGCTTTTTCCCTTTGTTGCTAGTGTCTTTTGAGTCATAAAAGCTTTTAGTTTTGATGATGTCCAATTCATCTATCTTTTTTTGTTACATGTGAAATTGTGGTATTGTGTTTCCCCCCTGTCTCACCACCTACCCACCTTTGCCAGTTTGTCTAGAATGTTGAAGTTGTTTCTGCTTGGTTCTTTAAGCTTCCACATCAAAGCCAGGACTTAAAATGACACTTTGAATAATGCCCCAGTACTGAGGATACCGAAGATCCAATTCCAAACAGATCAAGGTCCTTCCAGTTCTCTAGGTCAACAACTTCCTCCATACCAGACTGTAGCTCCAGGCAACTCATCAGCAGCCTACCCCAAACCCTGCCCTTAGAACACGTCCCTGAACACTTTAAGTCTCTTTGGTTCTTTGTCACTCCCACTCAGGAAGTAGAGTTCTGACAACCCCTGAGTTCAGTGCTGTGGAGTTAGTCACATTTTGTTTCTAGTTCCCAGAGCTGTTTGTCTCTAATACTGGGCACTGAGAATACTTTCCAAGTTTATTTCTCTGCCTTGTTCATCATTATACGGGTTTACAGGACAGGAGTATGTGTCAAAGAATGGACATCATGACCAGAATTCACCTTAGATATCAATATTTACATATCTTAGTGACTGGATTGATCAGTCTTCAGACAACTGGTTTGATTATAGTGGACTTGCTATGTAGATGGCACCAAAGAAAACAACACCTAAGTCCTCTGTTAGGTCCATTCACCTGACTGCATAATCAAAGGGTTTCAAAAGCTGGTATTCATTGGTGGCAGTTAGGAATTGTCTCTTGTATAGCTGTGATACCGATGGAAGCTCTTCAAGGTGGATTTGTGAGCAGGTGCTAGCCAGGCCTGGGGAGAGGCCACTGAGACATTTGAGTGAAGTGTAGGTAATGTGCGTGGCTTCTGAGGAAAGGGAGTAGAGAGCTGACCACTGTCATAAGTGACATGGAAGGTCTTTACTAGACAAAGTGCTGTTATTATTGCCTGTGTTTGGAGAACTACCACTCAAAGCCTACAGGCTTGAGGGGAATGGTCAGAACTTGGAGCCTAAGATGCCAGTTTGGTCCAGTTTAGACTGCCAAACTAAGCCTTAAAACAAAGTTGCCATGACTGATTCAGAAGTCCTGAGAGCATGACAGGGCATGTGGGAACTACATCAGCTCTGCATATCTTGTAGATGAACAGGATAACCTCAGAGGTCTCACCTGACCCCAGAAGGAGATGACTTCACAGAAAGAAGACATCATGGCTGTATACTAGAGTTGCTTGGGATAAGTCAGTTTATCTCCTAATGCTCTGAAGTTCTAAGAGCACCATTATCACATTAGGGCATGACAATGAGTTCTAGACAATGCAGGGACCAAGGTCCACTCAGTACTAAAACACAAGTCAGTATAGCTGAGACAAAGGAAACTTTAAAGTAGGTCTTTCTCTAAAAGTGTTTGCTTGCTATGTAGTCATAAACCAACCCACTCATGAGCCCAGCATTACAAACATCTGAGTGCCTGATACACATCTGTCTCCTTGGTAGCACAGGGGTTTCAGAAAGTCACAGAGAAAAGAAAATTCTAAGCAAACAGCAGACACTGACTGAATCCAGTTACTGGACTGGGGTAAAGAAACTGCAAAAGATGGGCATGGTGGCACATGCCTGTAATACCAGCACTGAGGAGGCTAAAGCAGGAGGAATATCATGAGTTCAAGGCCAGCCAGGACTACACAGTGAGTTCAAGGCCAACCTGAACTATGTAGTGAGACTCTGTCTCACAGCCTCCCCCTCAATAAATAAAACAAACAAACAAATGAGGAAACAAAAAACTGCTGCAGAAATTGAAGATGAAAAGGAGAAGTAGGCACACACTATATTTTACCTCTCTGAAATGCTGCTAATTATAAAGCAAACTATTATTTCATGTACAAGCAAGAAAATGGCTTTGCTAACCAAATTATCACACTGTATGGACTGCAAAATACTCCAATTTCAGAAGAGATAAAATGCAAGGGATTGTGCCTTTCAGAACGGATACAGTGGTAATTTCCAAAAGAGGAAATCTAAAAGATGAGTTAGCACTAGAAAAAGTATTTTTAAAAATGATAAGGGTAAACCAGATATGGTTGTCATTTTTCTCATTGAAGGGACAAAGTATAAAAATATTGTTCAGCATCAGTAAAGGAATAATAAAATGGGAAAATTCATACAGAAAATGTAACTTAATGACCTTTCAGAAGATTGTTTTAACAATAATGTGTCAAGAACCTACATGTGTACATATTCTTAAAGCAGTAATCCTGCCACAGTAACTTGACCTAATCTATACTTAGAGACTCAGGAGGAGATTCACATACAAGGATATACTATTACTTGTGATAAAATAAAGATGTGAGCTACATAAATGCCAAATTCATAAATGAACAACTAAATAAATCATCTATGGTGTGTCTAAGAAGTATCAGTCAATTGTTTAAATATTTGTTAATTTACCAAGATGGGAAAACATCTTATAATGAAAGGGCAAATTTCAAAAGTAAAGGAAAAAGTTCTAGTTAAATCACAATTTGAATCTTGGAAAAATATTTAATAAAGGCTGGAAGGTTAGCTATTTAGGCTAATTATAAGGTATAACATTATTGGCAACATTTCCTTCCTATAATTTTGAACTATTTAAAAACACTTTTACAATGATCATGTTTACCTTTTATAACTTTTCCTTTACCCCAAACAGATTTTTTTCTAAGTTCTACTACAATTAAGTCATAATAGAGAATGTAACCTTAGGCAGGGGACACACAGAATGACTAATAGCTACACTTTATATCAACCAGTAACTACAGATGATCACCATGAATATTGAAACAATTCTTGATAAATGGTAGGTGGGGTCTAGATCATGTGTAGTTTTATATTTCTCAACAGAACAAATCAGCTATATCATTAGCTCTGACACTGTGTTAGTACTATTCTAAATTCACAAGCATGTTTCTAATCTGTATCAGATGGATGAGATGGGTGAGAAAACCCATGTTCGAAGAAAATGAAGATTAGACAGTTGGTTGCAAAATTTCAATGTGGCAATGTTGGAATTTGAACCCAAGTCTCTCTCTCTTTTTCATCATAGATTCAATATCTTGTCCAACTAAATATCAAGAAAGAGCAAGATTCTGTTCTTTTCACCAGTAAATGAAAGAGATTATGAACTCACTATGCTTCTGGAGAAAAGTCACAAATGTGGTTGCCAGAGATACCTCTGAACACATGACATACACTTGATTGATAAAGGGCTAGATTATCAGCTTATCAACTGCTACACTAAACTGTTGAGAAACCTGTCTTTTCTATTGTTTGTGATCACTAAGACAATGGCACAAAGGTATTTACCCACCTGGTAAGGTAAGGCGACTTGTAGAGCTAGTGCTGGGGGCTGGGGAGCCATGAGAACGCTTCTTTGTGCCTGTGAAGAACAAGAAAATGATAAGCAAAATTAGGATTGTGGATAAACTTGCTGAACAGGTAAATGTTCCTAGAAATACTGTCAAATGGTCCCAAAGTTTGGGTGTGGAAATAACCTTTAGAAGATTATGTGAGGTTACAGCGCTAGCACATATGCCATCATCAGAAAAGCCAAGAGTCCAGCTTTATATGCTTATGTGATTCTGCTCAGTTGTTCTGATTGGCAGGCTAGCATTTTGGAGATCAACACATTTGGACAGGCTGTAGGTTGGCATCACCAAGGAAACTTCCTATATATGCAGTTGCCTGGGTGTTACTCCTAAAGATCTTGTTTGCAGTACACTAGAATGGAGCCTGGCACATGGACTTTTTAAGCCCCCATATGATTCTGAGATATATTCAAGGAAGAGAACAACTATGGTAGCTAAAAAATGTAAAAGTTCTGTTTTTAGATTTGAGGAATCGGGGGTTTGGTCCCTGCTTTGTTGTTGTAGACTTTTCTTTCTATTGGACCTCAAGTCATTAACTGGATCTTGCTGAGGTTCACCAGGTGCTCATCTGAAAAATGAGGTAAACAACAATTACATTAAAGAGTTTCGGTGAGAATCAAAGAAATCAAGGTATATTAGAGCACTCCGCAGGCATGGGGGACTACACAAGCATGAGGTTACTGAGGTCTCTGTTTCTAATAGCTGGTAATGAATTCTTAGTAAGAAGGAGATTAACCTTGCTCATATCAACAGTTCAATGGGCCATGAGGGAATGAAAAGACAACTCCCAGGATGGAATTACTAAGGAGAGAGCAGGGCAAGCGGACAGAGGAAATGCTGCATTGTTCTGAATAAGAGCATTTTATTTTTTACATGAATATGTATCTATGTTTGCATATGGATTATGTATACATTCATATATAGTCCACAAATGTTTGTATATAAATATATAGACAAACATGAGCACAGTATTCATTCATTCATTCATTCATTCTCTTTTCCCAACTAGAATAAGAAGTCTGGAAGCCAGAATCCAGCAACCTGGCAGAAACATGCAGTCTGAGATGGCAGAACTGCCAAGAATTCTTAAGGACATGCATAAATTAATGTTATCTGTTACAAGCCCTTCAAGCATCCCAAAATTTTAGTAAAATCGATTTTTTAGCAGAAGCCTGATGTGAGTGGACTGAGAGCTGATGGAGAAAATGCTGTGGTCACAGCCACTGGTGAAGGCCACTCAGTGGCCCACAGGCAGATCAGCATCCCACGTAGCAGGCACCTGGGACTAGAGGTGAGCCAGTGCATCCAGAGCTCTCCCTGCCCCAGGGCCCCTCTGAGAAGTGGAGACATACACTGGATGGTGCTTGAGACTGTGTTATTTTAATCTTGAACATGGTACCAATCTTGATATTCTGCATTACTGTTGTTGTTGTTAGCATTATTACTATTCTTGGCATTAGTAGTGGTGATAATAGGAGTAGTGAAAACGGAAAACACAAAATTAATCCAGTCACCTCACACCTGACAAAGGGGTTAATTTCTGTGAGCTAGGATACAGCTGCCAGCTGTGGCTGGTAGGATATTAGTAGTATGTATGCTTCCCAGGTCTCATGGCTGCCCTATGAATGACAGAATTAAGGAGATCTTCAAGGCTTTCACCTGGCTAGAACTGGGCTTGAGACTCCTCAGAGGTGATTTGTATAGTTCATGGCTTCCACAATTCTCTGCCAGACACCAAAGCAGAAATTCAAGAGGAAAGAAGTCAGAGCTTTGCATTTTAACATTTTCCCCAGGAATTTATTATTAATGGGTCTCATGTAATGTCTTGGACACTAAGAGATGAAAGATTTGCCAAGGGTGACATTGGCTAGGGATAGGACCAACTCATCTCACAAGCTAGCAGGTACAGTTCAACACTATCTTTCAGAAGGCTTGGTAGACCACAAGTCAGCCTCGAGGAGGCCCTCTCAGGATGCAAACCCAAGCCTCTAACCTTGTGGTCCAGAGTACTTCTCGTTCCACCAGCAATGCCTCTGGGTTTCACTTTGGCCTGCTTCTAAGGTGAGCATGCCAGTGAATCAATTTCATTCAAAGACTTTTTACTGATGTCACAGAGCACTTGGACAAGATTTCTCAACAGCAACACTATGGCATTTGGGCTGCACAGTTCCTTGTGGTGAAGGCTGTTCTGTGCATTACAAGAGGTTTAGGAGAATCTCGACTCTGCAACTCTATCCTAATCATGACAATCAAAGTGTCCTCCAAGCAAAATTGTCCTCAGTTGAGAACCACTGTTCTAGAATGGCAATAGGATTCAGATATTTACTCAGATCCATGATTCCTAGTGTAGCCACTTGGTCATCACTAATAGTTACTATCACATATCAAGCAGTTACTGTGTCTTTGGCACTCTATTAACTAGTCACAAGCAAATTCTGATCTTAACACTGACAGTAAGACTACTCCCATTTTATGGTATTTAGCATTGACGGATGTTTAGGTAATTTGTTTAGAGTTACTGGTAAAATTTAAACCAAGACACTTCAAAGTTCAAACCTGCAGAAACTTTTCTCGTGACTCTTGCTTGCTCTTAATCAATTTATTATCTGAGTTTTCTTTTGAAGTACAGTCTCTCAACTTTGCCTAAGGATAAGGAAAATCTGGAACAATTATTTTAACAAAAGGGAAAAACAAGACACAGGGAGCCAGCACTTCTGGAGTAGACACTCAGGGACCTTAATATTTTGCAAATGCCTCAGGTGATTCCGATCCTCAGGGAACCTTGTGTAATAGAAATTTCTTTCCTGTCTAACTATTGGAAAATTTGGTGCTCTGCTTTCCTTGCATACTCTTATGAAGCTGAGAGATTCAATTTAAGCTTGCCTATATGAGTTCCTGAAAAATTACACAACACTCAGCGACTACAAGCTTTCAATATTGCTACTTGTGGCAACATTCACTATTGACTCATTATTTCATAGGAATTTTTGGTGCAGTTACAAACATTAACTTGCTGTGCTATTCCAAAACCTTTTAGTTTAATGACTTTTCCTTGAGGCCACTTTTCATTCCTTTGGTACCCTGAGTGAGACAGATCTTTCCTGGCATTAGGTAAGTGAAAAGGCAGGTCTGTAAGCCGTTCTTTAAGTGCTGTTTCCTCTGTATGCTTGATGAATGTCCAATCCATCAGGAAGGGTTACATCTCCACCTGCCTCTCATAATCATGAATCATAAACAGATGGGAGGAAGAGAAACATAAAATAAACCTGTTTCTGATTTCTCCAGACCTTCAGACAGCACCGAGGACCACGGACCACGGTGGGTGGTTAGTTCTCAGTCAGCCTCCCACTGACTCCAGGTTCCCTGAGGCTGTTTATCTGACATCATCTTCTACTCAGCAACTACCATCTTACTTATCACTCAATGTTCCAGTCGTGGGAGAAATACCCAATTCATCTAAGTTTCAACTTCCAGACCTCTTCACCTCTCCCTTGCTCCCATCCCAGGGAAAATATCCGAAGCTAAGCTGAAAGATCCAGACACACTTCCAGCCTTCACACTGTGCTGTACCATACACCTCAAAGGCAGATAATGAAGACAATCAATGCATACACCTGGCTCTTGGATTTTTGTAGAAGTCCACAAAAGATGCTGCTCCATGAGGGACTTTATAGTCACTGTCAATGCTTTTCAATCTTGGCTATATATAAGGGTCATTTGGTATCACATGCTGACTCCTGGGCCCTTCGCCCAGGGATGTTGCTTAATTGGTCTCAGGTAGGACATAGGCCTAAGCATGGCCTGGGCCTGGGAATAGAACTAAAGTGACTACCCACTGAAGACTGAATTTTGTAAGTGGTTCTTTTCCATTTTTATTTAGGTTTCCAGGAAGCTCAGGTCCCATTTACCTCTTAATGCTGGAAACTGGACAGGCTTCTGTGGCAGGCACATCCATATACAAAGTTTTCCCTACTTTATGACTCTGGATTTACTCCACATCCTTAATTAAAAAAAAAAAGACTAATGTTTTCAATTTATGTGATTTTAGAAATCTCAAATAATTTAAAAATGAGGCAGGTAGAATAAAAACAAATAGATAAACAGCTATATCAGTTCTGGCATTAAGTTCTATTTTCCTCATTAATTGTAAAAAACATCAATTTAGTACATAATTGTGAGGATCCAATAAGAGTACACATCGAAACTAACAAACTGCGAAGTGCAATATGTAGCTGTTATTGTTCAGTTTATATTCAAGAGGAAGAAAGTGCTTGTGTGTGTGTGTGTGTGTGTGCGATTTTTAAGAAATAAGCACTTGAAGGTCAAGAATCACATTATCCTTGACACACACTGAATATACAGGGAGTATGCAACCCAATCAGTCAGCTCAGGGCAGAAGTTTGCTTTTGTGATTTGAGGTATCTTTTGACAAATGAGTAGCTTTCAGCTACTTCAAATTAATGCCTTGGCTGGTTTAGCTAAAAGGTAATGCATGCAATTCATCAGGAGTCTAGAAAGAGGACCATGAAGTGATAACCAGGGTCACCTGTCTCACAGTAAACACACACACCTAAGACTTAGGATGTCCTGCAATTAGTGCTACACTCCAGTGATTTACAGCTTAACCTCAAACATACCATCTCCTTTCTACAAAATAGGGTTAACCTGGACAGCCCATGCCTGCTGAGGAAAGGGTGATTTCAGAGCCACCTGAGACAAAATGGAATCATTATGAATGATTTGATAATAGGAGTGTTGTTATGTTACACCTAAGTCCACCAACCAGAGGTTAATATGGAAAGGAAAGTGTCTGTCAATACTTTGGGCATTTTTAATCATTTTTTTAGCCTATTGTAAATTAATGCCTTTGTGACACTCATACATTTCTGATCATTATAGCTAAGTTTCTGCTGATGTCTTTGTGTTCCATTTTGGCAAGAGGCATAAGTGTCTGAACAGATTATTTTTGCCCCTTTACAGTTTTAAAGAAAGAATATCAATGTAAGTTTAAATTCTGCTGCAGGATGTTGAATCAATGAACGATGGGAGAAATTCAGAACACATACAGCTTCCTAAGAGTTGCCTTGCAGTGGAGTCTACATGAGAGCAACTTATTTATAGTGTTCAATAGTATTTTCCTCCACAATATAATACTATTAACACTGTTTTGCTTTGGTGTGACTTGATTACATCTGTTCATCACAAAAGCACAAAAGATACTGCAATATCATACACTGTGCGTTAAGTATGACTGCTTTAACATTTGAGTATGCACTGGAAATGGGCATAATGAATGAGGATCCCCAAAAATATTTACGATGTTTGACTCGGTAATTGTGTATCTAGAAATTTGTTCACAAAGGTATTTTGAAATGTGACAAAGCCTTCTACACAAAGATCTCCACTGCTATACTATTTTAAAATGCAAAAACTAAAATTAAAGAACATAACTATTCGATGGTAGAGTTGTGGTTAAGTAAAATGTGCCAGTCATAAAATAACGTACTGTATCATGTTACTACAGAAATTATATTAGCAAGGAGTTTTTACAAAATGGAAAAATGTTTATAAACCAATGTTATGTGGGTGAGCCATGATGAAAAATTAAGTGTACTGTATGGCCTTAGCTGTGTAAAAACATATAGTAAAAAACCATAAGAAAATATTGTATTGACAGTGCTTAATTCTTATAAGGTGTTACAAGTGATTTTTAAGTTCTTATTAATGGTCTGATAAGAATAATAGTTTTATAATGCAACCAGATTGCACAGGGCAGAGGTGGACTCTGCAAGATTATATCTTCTAAAATGGGTAACAATCCAGTGGTTTTACTATGCAAGAACATTATGCAGAGGCAGCCCACCAGGGAGCTGGCATTTGAATAATAGACCTTGTCACTACCAGGGAGTCCCTTCTTAGTGGCCAATTTCAAGGAAGCAGGCTGGGAGTCAACAATATTAAACCACTTGTGTTCCCACAAACAAGGGTTATGACTATTTGCTAGTCAGACTCCTGAAGAGCAGGAAAATGTTTCCAAATATAGGCCTTTCAAGAGAAAGTAAAAAGTGAGGCATTTGGAAGTTAGTATCACAGGACTGTAAAATCATTAATATTATTGTACCCTGATGGAAAATGACCTGTAGGAGTCAGTCTAATCCCATGAATGCTGAAGTTTCTTATGCCTTAGAGAGGCTTCTGGTAACCCATCTCCCTCATCCATCCGTCAAAAAAGATGACATGAAACAAGATGTAGCCATGTTCTGAGAGCATCTGCTAATGTGCAGGCAAGTTACTTAGTACTTGGGTGTTATGTGGTGATCGGGGGACAAATGGCAGAGGAGAAAGTTTGAAAAGCTGTAAATCTGAAGAAAGAATGTAGACAACAATTTAAAAAATCAAACAGTCTTTTAACTTTTCAATTTCCAGTTAAGAGATTAATTCATTGTTTTATTTGGTAATCAGAAGACGAACATACAAGTATTTATTCATCACTAGATACTGGGGGGAAATTATACATTGCATAACTTTCAGGCTCATTTGTGAAATAAAGATTTACAATAAACACAACTTTAATTCTTTGACAGCATCTTAGCATACTGTTTGATATGATTCCTTATAATTAAACTTTGCATTTGGAGAAATGAAGCTACGACATGTGAATAAGTTATTCTAGTACATAGCAGCATCATAGGAATCAGAGCACTTCCTCAGAATGGATGGTCATTCTCTTACCCTCTGATGCATAAACATAAACTGCAACCAGCAATTTTTTTTTTTTGCCAGAGCATATTTCACATTGTGAAAGTACATAGTATCACTGCGGTAAATAAAGTCCATCTCCATCTTCTCTTTGGAAGAGCATTTGAAGAACATATCCAGCAGTCCCTTCCTTGTTCTTCCAAAGAACTATGCATTCAGTATGATCTGGATGGTAGTTTGGAAGTTTGGTTCTGCTTGCCTTTCTCTTTGGAGTCTTGCTAAACACTCTTGGCATTAATTTAGATTTGAAATGAAGCAAAATCTAAGACTGAGAAGATGAGCTGGGTTTTTCATTCACATCTGGCCAGAACCCTTACCAGGAAACAGATTACAGACCCATTGTGAGGGTATAACATGCTAAGGAGAAAAACCCTGTAACAGTAAAAATTACACTTCACACTAAGGGAAGATAACAATATGTTATTGGCCTTGAAGTGACTCACTTTCCTTTGAGCAAGTGATCTCTCATAAGCATTTCCTTTTTCTTGCTTCCTTTTACCAATCTATTCTTTCCTCCTAACCTACCCCCGTCCCGTCTTTGAGACACAATGTTCCTTCATGTGAATTTCACTGGAAAGTGATACTTTTCCCCCATTATCTTGTGTTTCTGCATATTAAAGTGATTTTGTAAGCAGAATGGCTTACCTGGACAGAGGTAAATGAAGAACTTTTTGAAACTTAGAAAAATGTGAGAAGAAGGAAAGGTTAAATAAAAGGATATGAAACAGAGATACTTAAATTAGATGGTGATGTTTGGGAAGAATCAGGCTGTACAATAGGCACAAAAGCTGATAAAAACCTAACAGCTCTACAAATGAACATAGAAAGTATATATTTAAAAATTTAACAGTATATAAAATTGTATAAAAATATCAAAGCAAGAAAAAAGGAAAAGATATATCTTATAGTTCTATCTCTAGAATCAGTTACTAGACAATACTTATGGCTGTAGATTTTTACTAGAAATTTATGTATATTGGTCTGTGCCTGTATTTCCATACCATCACACACATAACCCCTCAAATGCATGCAGAGAACACAAATTCCTACCCCAAGACAGATCATGACAGGAGCAAAGATGATTTCAAGATGTGTCTTGGGGCAATCTACTTAGAAACCATTGGGGTAGGAACTGAGTAGTGCAGGTGCAGAAGTGAGTTCCCATGAAAAACGCAGGATAAAGTGCAGGTATCGGCTAACGCTGACCAAAGCAGATGATGGACCCCCAGATGACACCTACTGTGGACAGCTTCAGTCACCATTAATCCCAAGAAAGGGTGGCAAGGTCTCTCCAGGGGAAACTGAATCAGTGCACGGAGAGAGCTGACAGGGCCCACATACCACTTTCTGCTTCTCTGGGCTCTGTAATGGCAAACTCAGGTAAGTACTACTTCATTTGGAGAAGTCTGCCATTGTCATAGTTAACCCACTTCTGCTTGGAAACAGAGGCCACAATATACATCAATTCATCTCAAGTGTGTGGTTTAAATTTGACCTTCTTGAACTTTACAGTTTAGGTTCCTACTGTATCCCAGGGTTACTTAGTGTGAAAACAAGTTCTTTCAATGGAGCAATTTCTTCTCGGCCTTTCTGGAGGAGCACCTGTCTTGTACAAATATCCAATGAGGAACTCCAGAGGCCTACTTCCCATTTTTCTAACCTTCATTGACCCATATTTACTAATCAGATAGGTTGCCTAATATAGGTCTCACTGGTTTCATTCTAATTGTAGTGTCACTTCTGTGGCTATCAGTGTCTTTGAAGACAGGCAATGTTAAAAACTGAAATCTTGTCTTGAGGTAATATGTCTTTTGGTTTCCAGAGGGATGTTTCATAAAATCTTGTTGCTGTTCATTACGATTTTTTCATTAAGTTCATTTTCCCAGAGATAATGAGGTCTTTAATCATGAATCACTGTTGATGAATTACAAGCGTTACTTTCCATTTATTCATGAATAAGATCCAATAAAACATCATTATTGCAATATTAGGTTCTTTAACATCTAATTTTGTTGTGGCTCAGTGTTATATCCACCTTAATACTGGTGGAATAGAGCTGTGCAATGATTTCTCATGCTTCAC
>RJWM01020793.1:0-29679 GCA_004363535.1 Dasyprocta punctata | reverse complement strand
CCGGCTAGTGTCACGCCCAGGGCCCGCTCACACCGGGCGGCCTCGGGGAGCTGAGCCTCCGGATGTGGGAGAATCGCTGTGACACAAGCTCAGATCTGGCCCCCGATGTCCCCGTGAAGGAGAAGCGAGTGCATCGGACAGGGGCTGCAAAGGGAGCCGTAGATCCGTCCCTAGCCTCGAGATGAGTGTGGAGAGACGCATCCGGCCCCACCCGACCTCAACCAGTGGCTCTGAGTGGTCCTGTCCCTCGCCGTGGGGGGCGGAGGGTGAGGGGCAGTGGCAGTGGCAGTGTGAGCAGCTCTTTTGCGATGGTTCCTTCACGGTCTGCTCCTGGGAGCCCTTCTGGAACTGGGTTTCCCACAAACATAAACAAATGAAACCGGTAGTCGTGTCACCCCCTCACATACACAACTCCAGAACCCCTCCAGGGTCGCAGGAACCCAGGATGCTGGTACCCAGGGCTCTGGTGGCTTCCCCAGTCACAACCACAGGCCACCAATGGCTGCTGAGGGCCGCCTGGGCCAGTCCCTGCTGGACAGCTTGATGCAGAGGAAAGACACTCTCCTCGCTTCCCATTTTGGAGCAGCTGACACTTTCTGTCATTGGGGCTGTTGGTGGATTTGAACTCACAATTCTAGAGGGAGTTTGGAACTCAGTTTTGTAACCAATATCTGTGACGGGGGTAGTCAGCCAGGGGGGCTCAAGCTGCCCACTACAGCCACAGGGCCATGCAGGGGTCCTGTGCTTTCCTCACAGGTGGTGGCCAGAGTCACATGACTCCAACAGACTCAGCTCAAGTCCTGGCTCCCCCTGATATGGAATGGGCAGCCACATTATTGGACTTCTTAAACCACGGTTTTCTCATCCATAAAGTAGGCATCATGACACCAACCTCACATAGTAAAGCACTCACCTGGAAAATGTCATTTTCCTCCTCCTGGGTTTTTATTTTTTTATTTTTTTTATTTTATTTTTTCCTCCTGGGTTTTTAAATTAAGTACAGTCCAGAAAAACTATGTCCACTACTAAATGCTATCATTAATTCATTCAACAAACATGTAACAAGTGACCAGTATGTGCCCAGATACTAGTTACAATCAGAGGACAGGTCTGAGTTTATAGGTAGAAAATACAATTTAGAGCAAGCTCCCAGTCTGCAAGGTGACAAGGAACTTTGTGGCTGGATCTTCACCATGAACACAGGAGGTACAATGAGTGTGAGGTGGATCTTTGGTGGTGAAAGTTTGTTTGCTTTTTGTTGTTGTTGTTTTTGGTTTTTTTTGTTTTTTGTTTTTTGTTTTTGGATACCAAGGATTGAACTCACAATCTTGCACCTTCCAGGCAGGTGCTTAAGCCGCTGAGCTAAATCCCCAGCAGAGTTTGGTTTTCTAATCTTGAGACTGAGAGTGGGCAGGTGTGGTGGCCTACACCTATAGTACCAACACTCAGGAGGCAGAGGCAGGAGGATCACTACTCATTCAAGGCCAGCCTGAACCACATAGTGAGACTATCCCTGAGGGAAAAAAAAAAAAAAAGATTAAGAGCAGTTTGAAGCAGGGTGTTCAGGAGTCTCACTATGTTTAATATTATCATAAGAAAAGTGGCAGTGCACACCTGTAATTCCAGCACTCTGGCTGGGTGCGGGGAAACAAAGATTAATCCCAGCACTCAGGAGCCTGAGGCAAGAGGACTGCAGCAAGTTCAAGACCAGCCTGGGCTACAAAGTGAGTTCAAAGCCAGCCTGAACTACAAAGCAAAACAAACAAAGGAAACAAGAAATGAAAAAAAAATATTACAGTACTCTGGGAGGGTGAGGCAGGAGGATATGATGGAGCTCAGCCTGGGCAACTCGGCGAACTAGTGAGACACTGTCTTAAAATTTAAAGGGGCCAAGGGATGAGCTCAGTGCAAAGGCTCTGGTTTTAATCCCCAGTGGGAAGGTGAAAAAGGAGAACGGTTCTCTAAGTATGGCTGGCTGGGAATGGCTTAGCCTTGCACTCATGGCCTGAGTAACCTCCTCCCAGGTCCCCTGCAGCGGGGCAGAGTGGCTCCCTCCATCCTAGCAAGAGGGCTGGAGGGCAGCTGGACCTCCCCAGGATCAAACAGTGGAACCAGGGCATCCAGGGACGCGGGTTCAAGTGTCAGCAATGCTACTCACTAGCCGTGTGGCTTGAACGAGTTGTTCAATCTCCCAGAGCCTTGGTTTCACCACCCGTACACTGGGTGTCCCTGAGAACCACGGGAGATGGTGTGTGGATGGCTCTGTCAGCAGCAAAGGGGCTGAGCATGGGGAGGCCAGCTCGGAGCCCCGCGCACCCCACGGCCAGGGGCGTGAACCTGGAAACACACACCTATCACGCCCGAGGTCTTCCTGCCGGAGGGCACATCTACACTGTTAGTGGAAGTGCAAGCTAGTACAATCGCACGAAAATTAAGATGGAGAGACCCCAGAAAACTAAACCCCCCCGGAAAATTTTCTGACCCCTTCTAGGTAGTACCTTTCTGAAAGAGTTAAAGACATCGTATTACACAATGTTCACAGCAAAATCACCGGGTGTGAACTGGGCGTGGTGGTGCATGCTTTTAATCCTAACACTTGGGAGGCTGAGGCAGGAGGATCGTTGTCAGTTTGAGACCAGCCTGGGCTACAAAGTGAGTTCAAAGCCAGCCTGAACTGCATAGTGAGACCCTGTTTCAAAAAATAGGGCAGGGGATTTAGCTCAGTGGCCTAAGCGCTTGCCTGGCAGGCATGAGGTTGTGAGTTTGATCCCCAGTACCGCCTCCCCCTGCCAAATCACCAGGTGTGGTAGTACACCCCTGTAATCCTAGCACTTGGGAGGCTGAGGCAAAAGGATAACTGCAAGTTTGAGGCCAGCCTGGGCCACATAGTGAGTTCGAGTGCAGCATGAACTACATAGCAGGACCCTGTTTCAAAATAAAAAATAAAACACAAATAGCTAAATCATGGAAGCTGCCTGTACGTCTATCAACAGATGAATGGATAAAGAAAATATAATATTTACACACAATGGAATACTACTCTGCTATAAAGAAGGTTAAGTTGAGTCATCTGTAGGAAAGTGGATGCACATCAAAACCATAGTGTTAAGTAAAATAAATCAGATGCATAAGCTTAAATGTCACATGGTTTCTCTTATTGAGAAATCCAAATTATAAGTAAATTATAGAGAAAAATAAAAGATGATGAGGAAGGGGGTAAAAAAGAATTAAGATCATGTATACAAAAGCCGGGCGTGGTGGTGCATGACTTTAATCCCAGCATTCAGGAGGCTGAGGCAGGAAGATCGCTGTGAGTTCAAGACCAGCCTGGGCTACAAAGTGAGTTCAAGGCCAGCCTGAACTGCATAAGCGAGACCCTGTCTCAAAATATAGGGTTGCAGGAGCCGGGCATGGTGGCGCATGCCTTTATATCCCAGCACTCGGGGGGCTGAGGTAGGAGGAGCATTCTGAGTTCGAGACCGGCTTGGGCTACAACTCGAGAACAAGGCTGGCCTGAGTTACAGTGCGACACTGCCTTAAAAAACCAGGGCCAGGAGTTTGGCTCAGTGGCTTATGCGCCTATCAGGCAGGCACGAGATTGTGAGTTCAATCCCCGGTGCAGCCAAAAAAAAAAAAAAAAAAAAAAAAAAAAAAAAAAAATCATGTATGCACACCAACTCTCCACAACGAATGTAGTCATCATATATTGCAAACAGGTACTAATAAAAAAAAAAACCTAGCATAATCTCTGGTAGAAACATGTACACAAAGAGTCTTGTATATGAATGTTCACAGTAACTTTATTCATAATATCCCAAAATTGGAAACAATACAAATGTTGATCAAACGAGGAATGAGAAACTGGTACTTTCATAGAATAGAATACTACTCAGCAGTGAAGAGGGATGAACTAGTGATACGCACCACTTGGATGAATCTTGCAAAAATTATGCTAAAGGAAACAAGCCAGTCTCAAAAGGTTACATGTTGTGTGACTGTGTATAAATGAAATTCTAGAAAAGGCAAACCTATAGTGATAAAGTGCAGGCTGCCTGAGACTCAGATGGGGAGAGAGGAAAAGATTGACCTGGAAAAGACAGGAGGGCAACTTGGGGATGTGGTGGTGACTTGGGTGTGGATATCTACCAAAGCTCATCTCATGATATGCTACAGTGATTACTTGTATTGTATGTAAATGATATCTCAAGCATGCTGTCCAAACAAAACAACCTGAACTCACCTCTCTGTGTCTCACTTTGTCTGCAATGTGGGTGTCACGCGGTCCTGGAGAGAACTCCCTCATCTGTGGCAGTCTTAGGGGAGAGGTCGGTGGGGGAGCTCTTTTGAAGCGGGACTGTGCCTCCCCCTGCAAGTCACACCTGCTGGGAGGTAGCAGGACTCAGAGCTACAACTCCCCCTGACCACCGACTCTGACTGGCAAAAACCCTGCCCTTCCCCTCAAAGGGTGCCGGAAATGGGAGAAATGGGGTCACTGAAGCTTAGAGGAAAGACCCAGGGGACCAGGGTGGGGGTGCTCTGAGGCCAGGGAGGGGCCAAGCATACACCATTGTTTGCCTGTGTGTGCTCAGAGGTCAGCATGCGGCCAGTAATGAACAGCTAAGCTGTGCTCTGTTGGTTCTAGATGAATCCTGAAAGAAGAGGGTTTTATGGGTAGCAGGAAAGATTAGGTGGGACACAACGATGAACTTCCTGAGAAGCCTCCTGGGAAAAGCGGGCCTGCACATGTATATCCTTATAAGTGTGTGCACGCGTGCGTGCATGTATCTGTGCATGCATGTGTGTGTGTGTGTGTGTGTGTTTTGCAATCAGAGCAAGGGATGAAGACTCCTGCTATTTTTCCCTTCTCTCTAGTGTTTCAGGAACTGGAAAGACAAATTTTGCTCTGAAACAAGCCTGAGTCCCGCAGGGCTGGGGTCAGAGATGGACTCAGGCCCTTTCTCTAGGTGCCTCTGAGGGCAATCAGCTGGCGGGGCCACCATCGAGACCCCGAACTAGGAGCTGTGGAGCCAGATGGGTACTTAGGTCCCTGCCTGTGAGCCCCACCGACGCCACGCTCACCCGTCTCCCCATTAGGGCAGAAGAGCATCCATCACGGGCGGGGGAGTGGGGGGAGGTCGTGCTGTGCGGACCGCACTGGAAGCCGTTTCCAAGCCCTCTGAGGCGCTAAATCATTCATGGTGCAGAGAGCCCAGGCGGCAGATTTACTGCAGAGGAAACACTTCAGGGCCCTGTGCAAATCAATTTCTTCCAGAGACCCCATCAGCTGGCAGGGGGCCCAGGCGCTGAGGCTTGGGTGTGTGGTGGCTCCACGATGAGGCAGGGACCTGGGAGTAGGGGCTCCCCAATTCCAAAACAGAAAACGGAGAGGGAAAGCCGCCCAAGGTTTGAGGCCCAAGGGGACGTCAGAGGTCAGGGTGGAGACCCAACGAGGGGCTGGGGAGGGCTCCCAGACCTCCAGCCCTAGGTCCCCTGCTCCTCCTGTCACCACTGTGTGGTCTCTGTGCCCACACCAGAGGGAACGCCTGTGCTCTCGGAGTCTGTTGGCCATCAAAGGTCCTGTGAGCACCTTCCAGGCAGGCTCTGCTGGAAGGGGTGCTTCTGGCTGGCTCTGCTCTGTTAATAGACGCGATTTGTCGTTTCAAGGAGACCATGAGCTCCCTGAAGTCCACCCATCTTTGCTTTATGATCCAAAACTCCAGGACTAGACAAGTCCTCTGCTGGGTACCATGTGCAAATTTAGCCAACTGAGACCTCTGCTGTGCCACGCCTTTGGCGCACAGTAGGGGCCTCCGAGCCAGCGTAGCCTGGCTCTTAGAGTCCGAGTGTATCCAGCTGGTCTGCCTCTATTCTGTGGCTACAGCACACTTCTTCACTACGCCTTGGAAACGAAAAACGAAGGGATGGAGCCAGACAGGAGAGGCATTTTCAGACTTGCACTGGAAAAGCGGCCCTAATTCTAGGACTCTGCTCCAGTGTGGAAGCTGGGGCCTGGCAGGGAACTGTCTTGCCAATGCCCCTGCCTATGAGAAGAACAGAAGGAAAACAAGATGCCTTCCCTTCCTTCTTCCAAGTCCACTGAGGCGCTCCTGCCTTGCCTGAAATGACCCAAGACAAAAACCAGGGCGCAGGCACCGCTGAAGAGGGAACAGGGGCTGTGATGAGGAACAACAGGGACAGGGCCTGTCCTGCTTGGGCCCCCACCCTGAGCCTGCTGTTTCCTGTCACCGTCCTGCAGGGAGAACCCTGGGGACCCTGGCGCGCCTGCGCTGTGAGCTTTGCTCCTGTGAGCACCTTCCTAGAAGGCACAGGACGGCAGTGAAGGAGACACCTGTGGCCCGGCCCCTCTACTGTGCATGCCGTGAACTCCTGCCAGAGAGGGGGTCCCCCTCGGCAGGGCCAGGCTCCCACTCCAAGGGTTTGGTGTCCGTGACTCCGACCAAAGGCCGCTCCCTCCCCAGAGTGGGCTCCCAGCTGCTGAGGCGGCTTCCTTGCCTCTGTGGCCTCCGATCCCCAGTAGGTTCCCCCAGGGAAGCGATGTCACCTCTGGTTCCAATTCTTGGTAGAGATTCATGGAGATCAGGGCAAAAAGTGATAAAAGACAGTGGGATTTTCTTTTCTTCTCTTCTTTACTATAAAGATTGGCACTGGAAGAAAGATAGCCTCTTTAACAAATGGTGCTGGAAAAACTGGCTTTGCACATGCCAAAGATTAAAATTGAACCCATATCTCTCACCATGCACTAAACTAAATTTGAAATGGATCAAAGACCTAAATATTAAAATGGAAACTTTAAATCTGCTGGAGGGGCCAGGAATTTAGCTCAGTGGCACAGCGCCTGCCTGGCAAGCATGAGGTCCTGAGTTCTATTCCCAGTAATCCCTCAATCAATCAATCAATCAATCAATCAAACTGTGGGAAGTTAGAATAGGTAAAATTCTTGAAGACACTGGTGTATGAAAAGACTTTGTGAATAAAACCCTGATCTCAGAGGAACTATCACAAAGAATCAACAACTGAGATCTCACCTTATTAAAAAAACTTTTGCACAGCAAGAGAAACCACCAACAGAGTGAAGAGACAACCCACAATGTGGGAAGGAACATTTGCCAGTTGTTCCTCAGACAAAGGATTACTATCAAGAACATACAAAGAACTCAAAAAAATCAGTCCTCCCAAATGTAAAGACCCAATCCAAAAATGGGCTTCTGAGATGAATGCACACTTCTCAGATGAAGAAATACAAACAGCAAATAAATATATGAAAAACGTTCAGCATCACTGGTCATTCAAGAGATGCAAATTAATTAATTAATTTTATTTCATTTTGTGGCACCGGGAATCGAACTCACAGCCTCGTGCCTGCCAGACAGGCACTTAAGCTGCTGAGCCAGACTCCCAGCCCTAAGAGATGCAAATTAAAACAACATGAAATTCCACTTCATCCTGGAAAGAATGGCTACCATCAAGAACTCAAACAATAACAAATGTTGGAGAGGCTGTGAGGGAAAAGGAACTTTTCTTCACTGTCAGTGGGAGTGTAGACTGGTGCAACCACTGTGGAAATCAATGTGGAGATTCCTCAAAAAAAGTAGGATTGAGCCAGGCATGGTGGGGCATGCCTGTAATCCCAGCATTCAGGAGGCTGAAGCAGGAGGATTTCAGCAAATTTGAGGCTAGCCTGGGGTACGAAGTGAGTTCAAGGCCAACCTGGACTGCAGAGTAAAATCCTGTCTCAAAAACAAAAACAAAGCAGAACAAAACATACAAACAAAAACCAAAAACTAGAAAACACTAAAACAACTAGGAATGGAGGTCCCATTTGACCCTGCTATTCTACTTCTGCTTATCTTCCCAGAATTAAAAACATGTGATATATGTGCACCCATGTTTACAGCAGAACAATTTGGTTTTTTGTATGTTTGTCTTTTTTTTTTTTTTTTTTTTTTTTTTGCGGCACGGGGGATTGAACTCACAACCTTGCACCTGCCAGGGCAGGCGCTTAAGGCACTGAGCCAAACTCCCGGCCCCGTATGTTTGTCTTTTTGAGACAAGGTCTTGCTATGCAGTTCAGCCTGGTCTTGAGCTCACTTTGTAGCTCAGGATGGTCTCGAATTTGCATTGATCCTCCTGCCTCAGCCTCCTGAGTGCTGGGATTACAAGAGTGTGCACCACACCCAATTTTAGCAGCATAATTTGTAATAGCTAGATCTTGGAAACACCCAAAGGCCTATGAACCGAGGAATGGATAAAAAAGCTGTGGTCATTTTATACAATGGAGTACTACTTAGCCATAAAGAAGGATAAATTTGAGACATTTATAGGTAAATGGATGCAACTCGTGACCATACGCATAAATGAAACAAACTAGACACATATATAAACATTGTATTGTCTCCCTACAGTGAGAAGCTGAAAGAGTAAATAGGATCCAAAATGTACAATAGATACTGTGACATGGGAAGAAAATTCAAAAGGAAAGAGAAACTGGAATGGGGAAAAGGAGAAAAGAAGGAAGGGAAAAGCAAAAGAAAAAAATACATATAAAAGATAGTTAAGATGGTTATACTACTAATTTCTCTTAGTTCATTGAAAAGTAAGGTTTGTGCTAATACGGTTTGTACAATTAAATGCCGATATCTTGTTCTCTGGGTAACTAATTTAAAAATAACCATACACAATGTATTAACTATTGTTATCCTCCTATTGTCTTGTTTTGAAATTTGATTTTATTTTTCTCTTTAAAAAATGGAATTTATTTTTAATTAATTTTATTTTTATTAGTAGTACATATTTGCTTTACATAACGAATATTTTCGTCGTTGGCATCTTAAGTCCTTTTTATTTCTCGCCCCCTCCCTCCAGGGAGGGAAATTCTTCATCATTTCTGATCTCAGCAGCCCGCGGGCCTGCCCCTCCCACCTATTCCTCTCTCTATCCCTGAATCCTCCATCCTCAGAGCAGGAGGCGCCTTCAGGCAGCAGCCCGGACCCCCTGACCACCCACACCCTGGATGTGGCTCTGGGAGAACCGCGCTGTTTCCAAGGGCTTTCCTGGTCCCAGGAGACCTGCAGCTCTTCCATGTTTCTCCGTTTCTTGCTCCAGGTTCTCTGGGCACCCACCCGCCCCGTCCACTGAAAAGCACCCAGGCAGGGGTCCGGAGTGGGGCTCCTGTGCCGGCTCCGCCTGGAATTCCAGGCCTAGTTCGCCTTCCCATTCTCACGTGAAAAAACGGGGGGAGAAGGCGGTGTTTAAGCCCATAGGAGTCGCAGCACCCCAACACGACGAGCGTTCTGCGTCCTCCTCCCGGCCCCTCACGCGGAGCCCAGGAAGGGGCAGAACAGACTTAAAACGCAACGGAGAGCAAGAGAGCCCGACGCCCGGGTGCGCGAGGAGGAGGAGGTGTCCAGGGCGCCGGGGGCGCTGGGAACGCAGAGGCGCAGGCGGGAGGACGCAGCCAGCTTGCAGGGGTGGGGTGCGCCTTGATGGAGCCCATCTTCCTCTCCACGGAATCCTCCCGGCAGAGAAAAGACAGCCCAGCTCAAGAGCGCGCTGTCACTCACAAAGGCGGCCGACTTCATCCCCTGAAATGTAGATGGCGACTGCAGGGTTGGGAAGTCCGGTCCCGACGGCGCGCTCAGCGCTTGCTAAAACCTAAAAGGAACCTTTCAATCCCTCGGCCCCCAGGCCACAGCGACTCAGGCCAAGCAGGCGCGAAACAGATATTTATTAGTAGGTTAATAATGCAGATTATTCTATTTCGAGACATTTAAGAATAACGCTCCGGAGCATCCGAAAGTGAAAAAAGTGTTTTCCTGGCTCGGGGGCCCGAATTATTCAGCTAAAATCTGCTCTGGAGGCAGGGAGTGAAGCATGGCCCATGGGTGAACCCTATCTGGGTCACCGACCTGTGGATAATCCGCTGAAGGCCGCGAGGGTCAATGTCCCAGCAACGGCAGACGTTCTGATTAGAACCTCTGGGTTCTGGGGCCCGAGGCCATCCCCGGGCCTTGGCCGGGACTCAGGGGCTCCACGCAGGCGGTGCCATCCCCGCTGGGTGGGGTAGGGACGCCCTGGAGCGACCCCAGGCTGGCTGTGCGGCCAGCGTGCGCACCGGGCTGCCCAGCTGGGGCCACGCGCCCCTGCTCTCGCGCACCCTCCCCACTCTCCCCGGGAGAAGGCGCGACCGGTGCTTGAGGATTATTTTACAGATGGAGACAGATGAAGCTGGGCGCCTCCTCTATCCCTGTTAGCGGCCATCTCCACCGACTCGATCGGGTGGGCGCTCAGCCTCGGCCGCGCATAGATCAAACTCAGCCGGGTGTGTCCAGATCGCGCAGGACCGATTCCCAGCGCTGCGCAACCGCAAGGCCCGCGTCCCCTCGGCTCCCTCCTCGCCCTAGCTCTGGGCACGCGCGCGGGGCTGGAATCGCGGGGTCGGGGGGCCTCTTCCTGCCTCCCCACTCCTTTACTCTGCAGCTCGCCGTTTTTGAATGTATTCCTTTAGCGTCCCGAAACAGGGTTTTTGTTTTTGTTTTTGTTTTTGTACCGCGGATCGAAGTCGCGACTCAGAGCTTGCCAGGCTGGTGCTTGTACCGCTGAGCTAAATCCCCGGCTCGGGTTTTTATTTTTATTTTTAAAATTTAATTTCTGTGTTTATTTTAATTGAAAATCCAATATAAGCATATGATAAACACGAATTTGCTTCGAATAGTCCAGAAGGACATAAAACAAAACAAACAAATTCTTTAAAAATCTTTAGTCCTCCTGGCAGCAAAAGGCTTCCCGCCTAACACCCAGACCTATTTGCATTCTTACAAAACGGGAGCCCGGGTGGCCTTTGAGTTTTGTTTTTTTCACTGAACGTCAGGGATATTTTCCAGGACAATAACGATCATATATACTTTCCTCATTCTTTTTAAGCGCTGGGTCGATTCCTGAGACAGGATCGCCTTTCGTTTGTCAGTCTCTCCGCCTCTCTTTCCATCGCCCGCTCCCCAGAGCATGGAATCCTGCGGGGTCCTGAGTCGCCCGGAGAAAGACCGCACAGGCAGGCACAGCAACGCACCGCCTTCCGGAACATGTCAGGAAAGCAGTTTGGCTTCCTGCATCCTGAGAGTGTGGACCCACAAGCATCTAGATTTTAGAGCAGGTCTCAGTAAGCCGGGGCTAGGTCGAGATGGAACAGCCAGCTTCCGTCGAGGCGGGAGAAGGGGGCGCCGGGTGGAAGGAGCAGGACCGGGCCCTGGATAGGTTCGTTGGCGGTGAGGGGACCCCGCGGGCGCAGCGCAGGCCACGTGCAGGGCCTTGTGGCAGTGACAACGCAGGGCCTGCGGTCTGCGGGTCACCGGGCCATCAAGTATGCACGTGCACTCTATTCTGTGCACGTGTACCCAATGAGAGGAGGAAATCATTCTACCCATTTTGCAAATGAGTAAACTGAGGCTCAGAGAAGCGAAGTTAATCATTGAAAGTCGTGTATATGGTAAACAACACATTCACTTCTAACTGTCCAAAAAATAAATAAATAAAACAAAAATGTGACTGGAGCAAAGGACGGAAACTCGGGGCTCCTTTCGCTCGGGGTTAGTTACAAAGGCTATGGGGCCAAGAGAACAAACAGGTCAGCGCGATTGCCAGAAGGGCCAAGGGCAGGGCCATCACCAGTGCTTAGAGTGAGGGGCTTATATCCCAGACACCTGCCCCCAGCCCTGATGCCTGCTGACCCAAAAGGAAGGTGGGGACCAGAGCCGATTACTTCTTGCCCCGACATCTTCAGCACAAGAGGGACTTTCACCGGGAAGACGAGGGATTGGGGCTAAGAGAGCCGCGTGAGGCAGAGGACCGGAGAAAAGCCGGAGGGGACAGGCCAAGACCTTAAGAGCCCGCAAGGACGCTGCTCGAGGTCGAGGTGTAAGGTGCAGAATCATCTAGGTGAGGGTACGCGCCACAGAGAAAGCAGGTCCTTCCTAAATCTGGTCGAGAGTCAGGAAACCCAGAGCTGTGCATTCCAGGGCGCAAAACTGCGCCGTGAGACTAGGGGACTCGGGTCGTGGGCGGGAAGAAGCAAGGCCTCGCTATGAGGAGGGAACGCCGCAGCCCGCAGACAGACCCCGGGCTCTGGACCGCTGGTGAGATGCTGCGGCGGCGGGCGCGCCCCGCAGGACAGCGCAGTGACAGCCGAGGCTGGCCAAGCCACCTCTTCCCCTTCTTGGGCCCTGACCGGTAAGGGATCCGAGATATCGGATCCCGGGGGCCGCCCCCTCACGGTCGGGGTCCAGCTCCGGTTACCCGCCGAGCCTGCTCCCTGAAATATGTATGAGACCTTTGCGGGTGCAATTTCCCTGCCCCTCCCGGAGTCAGGCTGGGGGACTCGGGGTGCTCAAGGAGCTGCGGGGGGAGGAAGCGACGCTGGCTCCCGGGCCACGGCCGTCTCGACTTTCAACAGAGCATTTAAGAAAAGGTAGAAATCGGATCCGTCCAGGCGGCGCCCCCGCCCAATCGGCCCGACGGCCGGACAGCGCGGCCCAGCGGCTGGCTCTCCGCGGCGGTGTCCGGTTCTCGACAGCAGGTGAATGGGTCGGGCGGGGCGGGGCGCGCGCTATAAAGGGGCGCAGCAGGCCGCAGGGGCCACTCGCAGCCGGTGTGGCCTGCGCTCCCGCGTACACCGTACCTACGGCCGCCTAGCAGCCGCGTGGGTCTGGGTACCAGGAATGGCGCGGGCGGGAACGCGGCCCTGGAGGTTCGGGGCGCCCGGAATGAGGAAGGTGACGTGAGCGAGCCGGGAGGAGCTAACGCGGAGCCAACCCCACCCCGGGTCTGTCGGGCAGCGCCGGGTCCAGCATCTCCGCGCACCGCACCCCATCTGCGCATCGGGAGAGGGACGCCGAGGTCCCGGGACGCGTCGGGACCCGAACCGGGACATTGGCTTCCCCAACCGGCGGTCTGCAACACCCACGGCCTCAGCAGGCCCTGCCCAGGAGCCGGGCAGGTCGAGGGTTCGTATCTGCATCGTCACCCTCGGGCCCTCGCGGGCCAGCGGGACTGGGAGCAACGCTAGATGCCCACTCTACGCACCCCTTTTCTTCCTCGAGCCCCGAACAGGGTGCTAACGGTTCCCAATCTCTGCGCGAGGGGCCTTTGGGTTGGTGGGGGCACTGGCTAAGCGCATATTCCCCTCCCCCGCTTTTAGAGATTTCTAGGCCGCCAGACCTGACGGGGTCCATTGGGAGAACTAGGAGCTAAAAGGGAGGAAGGCGGATTAACGTTTTATTTTAATCTGGTTTTGAACTGTGGTTGCCGTCTGGGGCGGCCAGGCGCAGCAGGGACTGGGAAGGGCGCCCAAAGCGACCGCGGGGGCGGAGCGTTCGGGATGCTGGGGAAGAAGGAAGGGGCCAAGCCAGCGACTACAGTTTGGGGGTACCCCTGCTCCTTCCCTTCCCGGAATGCTCCGGTGCCATCCTAGCTGAGGACGGTGGAGGAGGATCTGACGCGCGAGTGCGCCCAGCCCAGCCGGCCCCGCCCCCTCCCAGGGGAGCCTGTGCCGCAGTGGGGGGAAGGACGGGAGCCGGGAACGGGTCTGGGGGCGGCTCCCCTCCCCTCCCTCTCCCGGGACAGGCAGCCTTTGTTCTTGGCGGCGGTGGCCAGACACCTGTGAGGCGGCGGAGTTGGGCAAAGGTGGGTGGGGACGGAGCGGAGACCTCTGGTCTTCCCTCCGGCCCTGCGCCGCGAGGTCTGGGTGCGCCCCCCAGATCGGTCAGCCTCGCGCCTCGGGAGACTGCGGAGATCGGTCCAGGGGCCACACCGTGGTGAGCCCAGCTCCAAATGCACCTCCCCTCCCCCAGCCCAGGCTCGGATTTCCACGCATGTTAAGCTACACACACCTCGGCTAGCTCCGGGCTCGAAGGTGGCTGGGCGGCAGAGCGTCGAGGCACACCGCGGTTAGCTGCACCCCAGCCCGGAGGTAGGAGGCGGGGACAGAAGACGGGCGGCGGGACCTCTCCGGGCCAGACTCAGCCGGGCTGAGAAGCAGGCGGGGCACCCGGCAACTCCGCAGGCTGGGCCGGGCGTGTCCTGCGCGGCGCACCAACCCGAGCCACCATCAAGGTGAATCATCCTGGACCGCCCCCGGCCCCTCCCCCACATCACCGCACCTGAGCCAATGGCGCGGCGCTGGGGGCGGGCAGGGCCCGGTGGGGGGCGCGGTAAAACCCGCCCCGGGTCGCTATCTATGCACTCCCTCGATCCCTGAGCCTCTGCGCTACAGCCCTCCGGCTTCTTAGCTCCTGCACGACCTGGGGGCCGCGGGTGCACCCTGTTCTTCCGACCCCGGGTTCCAGTGCCCCCCAACCCACCCCGCCAGCCGAGCAGAGGCGGCTCCTCCTCAGGTGGCCGGGCTGGGCCTTCCCTGGCAGACCTGTCACCCGACACCCAGGAAGCGCGCGGTCCCATCCCGGCTCCTCTTTGTTTCCCTGCTGGGCTGCGCGATCGGGCGCCACCTCCTCCCGCCCGGACACTGGAGGTTAGGGGCGCTGCCCTCAGCCCGGCGGGGCGCGCCTCGAGTTCTGCGCACAGGGCCCGCTCCTCACGAGACCCCCGCTTCGCCCGGCTCGTCGCGGGTGGACGCGACGCGGAACTGGAGGCGGCGGTGCGCCCAGCCGGGGCCGGCGCAGGTGAGTGCTCGGGGCGGGGCCGGGCGGAGCCTGGCGGGCCAGGAGGCGAAGGCGAAGGCGGACGCCCAGGGCCAGCGGTGCCGGAGTCCTGGTCGCAGACGCGGCGGGGCATTGAAGATGGCACGGCAGTGAGGGCTTAGGTCTTCCCAGGCCTTCAGGTAGGGTTGCGGGGTTCTGGCTCCCGGAGGAGCGCGTGGCCCGCACACCGAGCGGTTCCTGGGCGGGGGCAGCAGCGCTTCGAGTGCCGGTCATGTTGGCCGCGGTGCGTCCGAGCGCGGGCCCAGCGCCGCCTTCCCAGGAATCCGGCTGGGGTCGCGCCACCTTCCGCCGCCCTGGCGGGCGCAGGTGGAAAAACAGGGCGGGAAGGCGGGCCACGGGCAGTGTCTTGGCGCCCCGAGTGGTTCCCCAGGCCCCTGCTCTGGGCTCCACGGCAGGTTCGTTACGGCTTCCGTGGCCCGGGACCGGCCCCGCCCAGTCCCTGGAGGCAAACAGGTCCCAAGCTCCGGCTGCCTCCGTCTCGCAGCCACGCGTGCTGGGAGCCTCAGGGCCCACGCGAGACGCCTTTTCCGGCTCTTACCCCTTTGCGGGTGCCGGCGAGCACCTGGAGCCCCGCGCCCGGCGCGCCAGGGACCGAGCATCCTCTTGATGCGGGCAGTACCGACGCAACCCCAGGGGCCGGGACAGCGCGACTCCGCCGAACCCTACTGGCGGAGCCTCCGCTTCCCGGTTCTCCGCCCAGACACCCTGTGTTTAGAATCCTTGCCGGGCCGAGGCGTCCTACGCCTCGCAGTTTAGGGGCCGGTAGCGGGCAGCGCCTTTGACAGCCTCCCTACCCGCTCCCCGCCGGGTTAGGTCGGGCACCTCCTTCGTCCGGCTTCCGCAAAGCCGTCGAGTGAAACATCCCGGGTCCGCTAACGCTAGCCAGGCGGAGGTTGTCCGCGCTGCGCCCCTGACCGTCCGTCGGGCGTCTCAGCGCCGCCGCGCGCATCAATTGCTGCCTGCCTCCGCAGGGCTCTAGTCGAGGCCAAGCTTCGCAGAAATCCGTCCTGGTGACCTCACTGAGCACCGAGCCCAACGCCCAGCCTCGGTGGGCTGCTGTGCGCGGGCGAAGGTCTTGGTTCAGACCGGGCTGCGGAGTGGCAGCCTCTGCTCCGTCTTTCTTCACCGCTCACGCCCGCTCCTTGAAGCTCCTGGGGATGGCGGGGAGGAACATCTGCAGTGGCCTTGTGCAAAGAAGAAAAATTTCTGCGTGCCAGCCTCACTTGTGAGAATTTCGCTTCTTTCTCTCCTCCACGAGGAGGGTTAACGGGGCCCAGTAGCTTGTGGAGCCAGGGAGGGCCGCACACACTGAGATGTTTGTGGGTGTGCTGTGGCCTGCCGGCCCTGAAGAGGGCCCAGCTGTACCCCAGTCCTTTGGGCCAGGACCAGGTCGCTTTATGGGTGATGGGCTCAAACTAGGACTCTGGATTCGTTATGTGAAGGCCTAGCAGAGCGCTAGCTGCAGGACTGTGTGCCGCCAACTGAGCCCTAGTCCCCACGGCTCTGGGACTCTTACCTCTGTCCAGTGGACAGTACAGAGAGCTGAGGGAACTCTGTCCTTTGTCCCTGACAGAGCTTGATTCTAGGTCTATCCTAGGAAGTGTCTTACAGTCCAGTTTCTGGGTAGTGGACTGCGACCAACCCAGAGGGAGGTCTCCAGACCTTGTAAGCGGTGTGGGTACACACACTCAGGAACACCCAGGCCTCCCCACCATGGACACCAGCTCTGATGCTCTTACTGCCAGGAGCTCTGCCTGGCCAGGCTGAGGGACCTTCCAAGGCCTGAGTGGATGTCTGTGCCTTTGATCTCAAGGTCAGACCTGTGGCCTGTGGGAGGGCAGATGAGGCTGCTCTGAAGACTCCCCTCAATCCTTGGGTCTGTTTTCTTGTGTCCTCCAGCTCCCCTTGTGCTCCCCTCCCCCGACCCAATTTTAGGATAGCTGGAAGGCTCCCTCGGTCGCAGGCTGGGCCACCCTTACCGAGGTCAGAGTTACTGCTAGCCTCCGGGGTGGAGCTCGGGCTTGGAGGCGGGCGTGGCCCTGCTAGGGCACTGCGGCACTTGGTCTCCTGCGGCATTTGCCTTAGGTGGGGCGAGGCTGCGTAGGGGAGGAGCCTCGGCTGCAGCTTAGAGCTGAGGGCTGGAAGGGGATTTGGCTTTGTAAGCTCCTCTGCTGCTCTTCATCCTGTCAGTTTCTAAAATGAGGAAAGCAGAGGAGGGTATTCACCGAGATGCCGCACCAGTCCGAGGAGGCGGGCTTGCTGGGCCACTTCCTATTCCAGAACTCTCTCTTCCTTTATCCCTTCTGGAGAAGGAGACAGCAGAATCCCCAACTGCAGTTCTCTGTTTCAGGTCTCAGGCAGGCAGAGACCCCAGAATGCAAAGCTCCTCTGTTTCTTCCTCTTCCAACATACCCCCTGCCACCCAAGGAACTCAAAGTTAGGAAGGTCTCCAGATCTTTCTCCCATTGGATCCACTTCCCCCGAAGTAGCTTTATCTAGATTCCTTTTAAATGCAGATTTATGGGTGGGCCCACGGATCTACATTTCAAGGGGCTCCTGGATTCCTAAGCGATGTTGGTAACGGCCTCCACCTAACCCACACCCTTTGCTAATAACCCTGCTGCTGGAAGTGTCCATTTTTTTCCTTTAGCAGAGTTCAGAGAATTGTAATGGGGGAAACTGAGACAGAAGCCCAGGATATGACTTCCTTATCAAGCTGTATGCCCCTGGGGAGGTGGGTGGGCAGGAGGGCATGAGCCCAGCGGAGGACTTGTGCGGAAGGCCGGTGGGGAGCCCTGGGAGTGGGTGGCAGGTAAGGCTTTAGCTTAGGTGCTGCCCCGAGGTCACTGGGGGAGGGTTCCTGGGAATAACGCCCACAAGTTTACCTCATCTCTGGGCCGGCGAACTTGCCTTTGGACCTTTCCTGGGTGTTTTTCTGGCCACTCTGCTCCCTGGACTCCAAGTTGGCCTGGGGCAGGCTGAGACTGCAGTGGCTGCTGCTGTGCAGAGTCCCCAGCCCTCCTGCCCGGGCGCCTGCTCCCAGGAGACCTGGCTCCGCCCCCCCTTCCCCGGGTGCCGGCACCTGAGGCAGGAGTCTCCACGGCGACTTCTCTCCAGGCAGCCGCTCTGGCAACCACTGATGCAACCTTTCCCACCTTCCCTGGCCTCTGTCTTCCTCTTCGTTCTCCTCCAAGCCAGCTAGCTGCTCCCTTTGCCAGAGGGCAGTATGGCTCTGGCTGCCTCCTACCTGGCTCCTGATCCTGGGCCAGCAGCGGAGACCGTCAGTCTGCACAGTCTACAGACTGGTTTGGCTTGGCACGGTGGGAGTGGGCTGCAGATTTGGTTTACTGCCCTGTGGAGGGGGGCTGGTTTGTGCCACAGGGCAGGTTGGAGACAGGAGTTCATGGAGATCAATGCTTCTGAGAGCTGGGGTTGCTGGTGTTTGGGCTCAGAGACCAGAAAAGAGAGGCATCTTAGATGTCCTCCTGGTCACTGCCCCTTTGGGGCCAGGTTGGTGTGGTGCAATGGGAAAGAGGAGGATCTGACAGCTGCTTGCTCGAGGCTGGATTGACAGGCAGGAAGATGGACTGTCCTGGCCTAGCTCCATCCCCAGCCTGGCTGAGTGTGGAGGGGGGCCAGCTTTTGGGTTGATACAGAAAACACTTTGAGTTGGCCTCACCCCATCATCTGCAAAGCCAGATCAACCCTCTCTGTCACCCTTCTGGTCTCCTTGAAGGTCACCTTGGGCTGATGGGGCACTTAAAGCTGGCGAGGAGGGCTGCTGAGTCTTGGGTGGTGGCTGTGGGCATAGGGTGGCTGCAGGCCCAGCAGGGCCGATCGGTGGGCAGGCTGGGAGGCCTGAGGCTGGACCTTCCTCCTTGGGCTGCTGGGAGCCCTCTCCGCAGGGTCAGCAGGCCGGAGAGCATAACTCCTGTTCTGTGTATGGCACTGGTAGAATTCACTGTGAACAGTCTCAGTCAGTGAATTACCGAAGGGCCATAAACAGAGCAGAGACAGATCCGCGAGCGCCTTGGAGTGCCTCCCCTTTCTCCCCGGTGAGAGGGCCTGGATGTCGGTATTTCCAGGGATGTGGGGATGCAAGTCCTCACCCAGTGTGTCCTCACCTTCTGCTTGGCCGATTTTGGCACTAGCACATTTTTGCTTGTGTCTCTCCGCTCTGAGCAATCATGTGCAGTGCCAATATGGGAAAAGCAGGATACTGCAGCGGCTTGTGGGGATCCCCTTCCCCCCACCCCTGTGTCTGGACCTGCCTGCTCTTTGCTGCCTCCCTGGCCCATCTGGCTCAGCTGCTGGGTGAGAGCTCAACCCCAGCCCCTTGGGCAGCCAGATCGCCTTACACTGCCTGGGGCCACGTGGAGCCGGAGCCCAGCAATCCGAGCTGGGCCAGCAGATGGAGCCAAGCAGGCTGGGGGCGGGGTGGGGTGGGGTCGCCATCTGTAGGGACAGCCTGAGTTCTGTCATGGGTTGGGGAGGCCCACCTCACCTCTGGCACACCCTTGGGATGAGACCTCAGCCCGGCAGTGTAGGACCTGGCCTTCTGCTGCAGGTTCTGAGGAAGGCAGCTCCAGGCGGTTGAGGGTGTTTCGGGAGTCAGCCTGGGTGTTTTATGGGGACCATTGTCCCTGGGGCCTGCCATGGAGTGGGTCATGTCTGGACATCTCTGAGAGACAGAAGGCACTTGGTGGGGTTGGCGGTTGTCTGGGGCAGGGGCCGAGGTTCCCCTTCACAGCCACACAGATAGGTAATGGTTTCTTGGGTCCCTGGATCCCAGCTGTGACTTACTGAACCCAAGCTGTCCATGACATTTATATATGAACTCTCATGCATCTCTACCTAGCTCTATAGGGAGTGCAAATTTTTAGAATCATATAAATGGGGAAAAGCAAAGAGGAGAGCCTGGCTGCAGAGGTTCGTGAGTAGAAGCGCAGGACCAAGGTATCTTCGTTCTTAATACGTCTTGTTGGTGGACTTTGTGCTGTGGGCACCACCACACTCCCAGTGCCTGGAGACATCACCCAATAGGCCTGGGCTGCAAAGATGCCCCAGATGGCAGAGGTGGAGGCTGGGAGGCCTGGACCCAGTCCATTCCAGCTAGGGAGAGCCTGCCAGCCAGGCTGTCTGCCTGTGAAGCCCTGGTAACTGGTGGTCAGCAAGACGTCAGCCAGCTGTCCTGGGACATGACCAGCTGGACACGGGCATGCCTGAAGACACTGAGGAAGGCCCTGTTGGAGCTGCTTTTCCCTGGGAAGCAGGTGTGGGCTGGTGGTGACTTGATGCAATCACCAATCCCCGTTAGGTTGCTGAGCTGGGGGTGCTGGGGCAGGGGCAGGGGCGAGGGGTCATGTGTGCTTGATGCTGGCAGACAGGACTCACCTGGCTGAGTAGGAACATGGCCATGCTGCACATACTGCCTGGCTGGGTGCTCTAGGATGGGTCAGGCATTTATTTCTGCCCTGCCAACCAGGGAAGAAGTCTCCCCCAACAATCTCCTGTGGGGTGAGGAGCCCCACATAACTCTCCCGGGCTGTGGTGCTGATGTCCCTGTGCAGAAGTCTTTCTGAGCACTGGCAGGAACAAGGAGTTGTTTGCTTATTTTCAAGATAGGAAGAGGAGGCAGCTTCTGCCCGGGGAGATGGACCTGCAGTTCATCTTCCCTCCGATGGCCCAGGCTGCCTCTGCTCCTCAGGGCCAGGGGAGCTCATCCAGGAGGATGGTCCCTCGGGGCAGGGGCCCTGGCAGTTTCTATTCTAGCACATCCCTGGAACTTCTGAAATCTCTGCCGGTGGTTCTGCTCCTTCCAGCTAGCAGGGGCCTAGCCCGGACTGCAACTGCCCTCAGACCCTGGGTGGTCTGCAGCTGGCCCCAGTTCTTCCTGTGGCTTTGCTGCTGCTCCTCACACCTGCCCAGGTGGGTGCCTTTGCTGAGCCCTGACTACCAGGTGCTGCTGCGGGTGTACAGAGCTGGTGCAGGCTGTCAGCCTCCAGGCCCTGCCTCTGGGGTCCGTCCCAGCTGACCTGCGGCCATAACTACTTTCTGGTTCTTCTCATTCAGCCAGTTTTGGGCCAGGTCTCCCGCAGAACCAACTGTCCTGGTGTCCTCTGTGGAGAGGGAACTGCCAGGCCAGTTGGGGTGGGAGGTGACCTTCCCACCTTGTCCTGGACTCGTGCCTGCGGGCAGTCTGTGACCAGACAAAAGGATCAACCCCCTCCGTGGGCACCGGCGCGGCTGGAGAGGTCTAGTCCATCTGGGAAGCACTTTGCCCTTTTTTTTCCATGTTTTTCAACAGCAGCCGCTCCCAGGTGTCCAAGTTGGGGCCTCTGCTGTGGGGTGTTGGAGCTCCTGGCAGCTCCCCAGGGCCTGTGCCGAGCGGATTTTCCAGACTCCTGCCCCTCCCCCACCACTCCATTTGCTTATTCTATCCAGGCCATTATCCCAGCCCCAAGCCTCGGGCTCGGGGAAATGCGATCCAGCTCCATTGATCGCCAGCGGGTGGGGCTGCTCTTTCTGTGGCCTGGTAGTGTGGCCCAAGATGGCATGGCCAGGGATGGGGACAAGGAGCTGAGACCCCCTCACACACACCCCTATACTCTTTGGGGTGGGGGTGTAGCTTCCTGACCCAGGCCCCAGGCTGTGGGAGTGGGAGTACCCTGAGGTCTGGAAGGCCCACTTCCTGTGTCTTCCCAAAGAGGCTGACCTGCCCTGGGGAGAGACCTGGGGGCCTCGCCCTTGATTCCTTTCCCCTCTCGTGCCCAACCCCCAGGCACTGGTTCTCCCCAGCCTGAGGGCAGTTTAGGTCAGGATTGTGACTCTGTTCTTCCCAAACAGTCTCCTCCCGAGCCTCACTCCATCCACGGGCCAAGGTCGATGGAAGGAGCCGCGGCTCTGCCGTCTCAGGGGCCCTGCGGGGCCAGTTGCTCCTCCAGTTTGGGCTTCTGTTTTGGAAATGAGCCTGTATGATCTGGGGACACAGAAGTGTACTGTGTTTTGGGGTAAGTTCCTGGAGGCCTGGGAAGGTGGTTGTCTGGGAATCAGATTGCAATCAGCCCTCCAGCATGTGGGGTACCTGGGGCTCGGGCAGGTGGGAAAGACTATGTGACTGGCTTAGCGCAGCCCATTCCCGCCTGCTGGCTGGGCTGGGGTGGAGACTGCCTGTGCCTCTCCCTGGGTATAGGACCCTACCTAGGTATCCCTTCAGAGATCAGAGCAGAGGCCACTGGCTGTGGGGTGGTTTGCCTCTGGCTTGGTGGGGAAGAGGGGTCTGATGGGTGGAACTCACCTCCCACCCTGTGGGTGGGGCAGCTTGGAAGCTCAAGGCCTTAGGTGATGACGTGTGCAGGGGGGGGGTCTCCCTGATTAAGTGGGACTGAGCACTTGGTGAACAGCCAGACTCCTGTTGGGGTCTCCCGCCCAGTCCCCAGGCTGAAGGCTCTCTGGCTGAGGCTTCACACATTCCCAGAAGCTCTGCTGCCGGGCACCTAGAGCCACTGACAGCTGCCCCGGGTGTTACCTGCCTGCCCTCGGGAGCTGCAGGTAACGGACTGGAGGGGAGGGAGGAAGAGCAGGGCTGAGGAGTGGTGGAGATGAGATGGGTTTCCACACCGGCAGCTGAGCAGGAAGCACAACAGATGTGACCCTGTCCTCGCTGCAGGGACGGGCACCTTCTCCCTAACCCTGTCTAATGTCCTAACGCTGTCCCTTCCTCAGCACAGGCTGCAGCCTCCCCCAGCTCCAGCTGCCACATGCCTCCCACCGTTTTTGGCAATGGTAGAACTCACACTGGTGAGGTAATGGGATCCGGTGGTTCTAGACTTGCCAACTATGGTGTGAGGGCGCAGCCGCCGACGGAGGGTCCACACCATGCTGGGACTTGCTGCTCACCAGGAAGGAGGAGGGGTCTGGTCCCCAGATCACCAGGCAGTGGCAGAGGGCAGGTGCAGCTGGAAGTGACACTGTGTTTCCCTGCACCTCCCTGAGGTCACAGGTCTCTGAGTCAGCTGGGAAGCCATCCTCCCGGCCTTTAGGGAGTGCTGCCAAGAGGGACTCGGTCTAGGCTGGCCTTAGAATCTGAAAGCCTTGGAGTTGGGAGGTGCTGGTCCATGGTAGGGGGAGGGACAGTTAGAATTCAGGTGTTCTCAGCCAATTCTTCTGGTGCCTCACCTTCTCACCTCTGCCCGGAAAAGCACCGTTCGGGTGGGTGTGGAGGCCACGAGGGAGGGCGTGGCTCCCGTTCCGAGCCTCCCACAGGCATCCGTGTCCTCACTGAGGATGCAGAGGGCCGAGGGGGACAAAGCCTCAGAGATGTGTGTTAAGGTCACTTTTTTTTTTTTTTTTTTTTGCGGTACCAGGGATCAAACTCTCAACCTTGTGCCTGCCAGACTGGCGCTTAAGCCACTGAGCCAAACTCCCGGCCCTAGTTTTTCGAGGCAGGGTTGCACTGTGTAGCTCAGGCCGGCCTTGTGCTTGTGTTGTAGCCCAAGCCGGCCTCGAACTCACAACGCTCCTCCTACCTCAGCCTCCCGAGTGCTGGGATTAAAGGCATGCGCCACCACGTCCGGCATGTTAAGGTCACTTGTACAGACGCAGGCTGGATCTCTGTGCCACCAGCTCTGCTGCGAGGATAGGCTGCTGATGCCTCCCCAGCCTGGTGACAAAGGCTTCTCCCACCTCTCCAGGGTCTGTGTTGGCTGTGGGAGCTTCTGGGATCCACCCCCTACCCGGTGACAGGGATGAGTGACGTTTTCGGAGAGCTGAGCTTTAGGGCAGACCTGTCGGGGAGGCATGGCCCTGGGACCTCTCCTGTACCTACCGATGGCTCAGAGGCAGCCAGACTGGGAGCTGTGAGTGTGCACGCGTGTGCATGGTCTGCCCCACGGCAAACGACACGAACCTTTTCCCCTGCTCCCCAGCCATAGGCCCGACCAGCCCTCCCCATTTTCAGTGGTGGAGGCTGTGGTGGCTGCTGGGTGGGTGGGCCAGGCCTTTGCCAGCTCCAGGCTGGTCTGGCTCCATGCAGCTCAGCTGTAACCTCCCAGGAGGAGGTGGGCTGGATAAAGAGCAGGGAGGCAAAAAGGGCACCCCCAGAAGGGACAGAGACTGTCCTCCCACAGGCTGTACCGTATGTGGGTGATACAGACTTTATGTGAACAGGTGGATGCTGCTATGTGAAGAAAGCTGCTTGTGCCAAGGACACTTCCGGAGACGTGCTGGTACCTGAGGGAGCCCTGGAGGATGAAGGAGATTGAGGAAGAAGACAGGAGCCTGTTGGGAAGGCACAATGTCTTTGGGCACCATGCTAGACTGAGGCCAATTTTTAGGTGTTTTTTTTTTTGTTTTGTTTTGTTTTTTTGAAACAAGATCTCAGGAAGGTCTTGAACTCCTGGGGATCTTCCTGCCTCAGCCTCTTAAGTTCTGGGATTGCAGGTGTGCACCACCACACCTGGCAGGCCATGTTTGCTTTTGAACTCGAGGCAATGGGAGGTATGGTGGGCAGGGGAAAGGAAAGGGTTATGATCAGATGTGCCTTTTGGCCAAAGTGCTCTTGTGGTTAAGTGGGGAAGGAAAGGCGGGGTCAGAAGGTGCCCAGTGGGGCAGTGAGAACCAGACAGAGGGGCAGAGGCTACAGGGACGGCAGTCTGGGGTCTACAGAGATAAAGTGCTAGGAACACTTCCAGGAAGATGAGTGTTCGACCAGTGATATAAAGGGCTTTGTCCTTAAACCTGTGAGCCATGGGCAGACTAGTGCAGTGTGGTAACAAAGTGTCGCAGGCTGAATTGAGGGTCAGGTAACTAAGTGCAAGTTCATGGTGCCCACCGCTTCTGCTAAGTGCTGTGTCCTGGCATACATTAGAAAGCAGTGTGTTTTACATATCGTCGCCGTCATTTCCCCTCCAGCCCTGCTGGCCTGGCTTTCTTTGCTGGCACAGCTGTTGGGATCCAGGTTGGCTGGTTTGGGACCCTGGACGAACCAACAGGGATGAGGTTATTCTGGAACCATGACGGGTTGGCACTAAAGAAGATACCGGGGCTTGGAGTACATTTCATTTAGGTATGAATGACCTTGGAGCACTTACTGTGTGTGTGTCTAGCCAGGGAACCTGAGTTTTCAGGGTGTGTCCCCCACCCCATCATTTTGTATGAGAGTTTTGAAAGATCGCTCTGCCCAGGCTGAAGTAGGGCGATCACCAAGGAAGCAAAAATGCAGTCCAGGTGAGACGCGATGGCATTTGTCCGGGGAGACAGCAGCCCAGTGTCAGCCCAGAGCCTGCCTCTGAGGGGAGAGGTGACAGGCCGTGCTGATGTGCCGGATGGGAAGGCCAGGATCACTTCAGAGGTTTTGGCCTGAGCGACGGGAAGGATGTCATTGCTGTCCGCGGAGGTAAGGAGGAAGGGGAGACTGGGAGGAGTATGTATGTTCACCATTTGGGCTCATGAATGATCCCTGACAGGTTTTTTTTTTTCCTGCGGCACCGGTGATCGAACTCACAACCTCGAGCCTGCCAGGGCATGCCCTTAAGCCACTGAGCCGAACTCCCGGCCCTGGTTTTTTGAGGCAGGGTCACACTATGTAGCTCAGGTCCGCCTTGTGCTCGCGTTGTACCCCAATCCAGCCTCGAATTTACAACGCTCCTCCTACCTCAGCCTCCCGAGTGCTGGGATTAAAGGCATGCACTACCATGCCCGGCTAGGTTTTTTAAAAATCAAGACAGGGCCACCATTTCCTCCAGAGGGTTTGGAATGGCTGCTATTTGACAAGAAAATTCTTATTCTGCGTCACCTGTCACCTCCTCTTTTTCCATTTTGGCCAGTTCTGCATTGGTCACCACGCCCCTGAGAAGTGGAGCAGCAGGGGGTGAGCCCCACGAGGATCATCTTCTCCTGGGTCCCACTGATCCAGCCCTAGTGTTGTATTTTCATTATTTCAATTAATCCTTACCCATGAGAATCTAGGTGAGTAAGGCCATGATACTGAAATGCCTTGGCCGAGGCTGAGCAGTGGGGCATTGAAATGAACCCCAGCAGTTGCCTCTAGAAGCCCCAAGTGGTGTGCTGTACAGTGGCAGGAGGGGACGTTGTGGTCTTGGTGTCCTCCCGAAGAGATTCTTTTCCCTCCCCTTGGACTGCTGTTTGCCCTCTCCACTGCCTGTCCTGCAGGTTAATCTGACCTGGACACCCGCGCCCTTCCCTGGGATAAGCCCAAGCGCCTTACCTGGGTTATGCACTGCATGACCTGGCCTTGCCATGCGGTCTGAGGAGAGAACTTGCCCCTGCTTGCCCCTGCCCTGGTCATGCTCCTGCCCTCCCAGCAGCAGTCTGCCGGCATCTCTCCCTTACCCTGACTGCCCTTGCTGACATCACCTCCCCGTGGGGCTGCCACACCTCCCGGGGGCTCTCGAGGCCTAGGTGGTTCCCACCCACTTTCATGCCTAGATGTTTGTTCCAACGCCCCTTACTCTGATCTTGGACCAAAGGCACTTCTGGGATCCTGCTCCCCTAGCTCTGCTCCCAGTCCTGCTTTTCCACAAGGCCAGGATCCCTGATGTGCAGTAACCCCAGGCCCTCTGAGGTTATGGGAAGAGCTGGTTGGCTATGAGCTCCAGCAGGGAGCCCAGTCCTGCAGTCAGGGTCTCACAGCTGGCTCCACCCGGAGGGCTGAGGGGGCCATGAGCTCCACACCGTGCCTTCAGGCAGGCAGCTGGGGCCTGGGCACCTTTTGCAGCACAGAGAAGCATCCTCAGGCAGACAGCCTTCCGGATCACCCTGGAGGCCCGTGAGCCCCAGCCGTTGGGCAAAGGGCTGGCACCACTGAAGGCCTGGCAGCCCACACAGATGGGCCTGTCTTTTGACATCCAGCCGAGGGGGGAGGTGGATTGGTCATGGTGACAACATCACCAGGCAGTGGGGATGGAGGGCAGGTAAGTGGTACAGACAGGTGGTGCTGCTGGAGAAAGGAATGGCCAGGGCTGGGTGGGGGTGGGGCTTTGAGCACAGGTCACTCAGTTATTGGAGGAGGAAGAAGCAGGTTGACAGAAGAGGCGGGAGAGGCCAAGTGCGGCCCTCAGAAGGAACAAGCTGTGGCCAAATGATGGCTGGAGAGCCACAGGAGGGCATAGTGAGAGATGAGTTAGGGAAATCCTGGACACTGATTCTTGGTTGAGCTCAGTCTAGAGGGCCCCAGTGTCCTGCCTCAGTCATTTGCCACCAAAATAGCAGAGCAGGTGGTTGACATAACCAGTATAGCACAGAACAGAGTCTCAACAAGAGGTACTTTTTACCTTTTGGAGGTGTCTGTCAGTGTCTAGAGACATTTTTCATTGTTAGAAATGAAGGGGAGGTGACATGGGCACTTAGTGGGTGGAAGCCAGGGGTGCCACTCAACGTCCCTCTCAACAAAGAATGATCTGGCTTCATGTCAGTAGCTGAAGATGAGAAGCCCTGGCACAGAAGGATAGATTTGATCCAGCAAGTTGACATCTGAGAAGTATAACATCCTATGTTTAGTTAGAAGAAAATAAGCTGTATAAGGGCAAGAACAGAAGAGATGGATGAGCTGAAATGAAGGTGGAAGGAAAGATTTGGTGACTTTAGTTGAGCACGTGTTCACCTAAGACAGCATTACAGGAGGCCAGCTTGGGTGTTACAGGGGAAGAGGTCATTCCCTGCGCCTGCTCAGGTCCTGGCAGCTGCAGAGGGGCTCTAACTGGACCAGAATGTGGGCAGCCCGCCTACCCAGGCGCACACACACACAACCTTTTTTTTTTGTTTGTTTTTTGAGACAGGGTCTCCATGTATTTGAGGCTGGCCTTGAACTCATAGTGATCCTCCTACCTCAGCCTCCCAAGTGTTGGAATTACCTCCAGGACCTTTTTGTAGATTACTTAATACATTACTGTACACGGAAGACATATTTAAAAATACATCTTGTAGCACTCAGGAGGCTGAGGTAGGAGGAATGTTGTGAGTTCGAGGCCGGCCTGGACTACAACGTGAGCACAAGGCCAGCCTGAGCTACGCAGTGGGACCCTGCTTCAAAAAAAACTAGGGCTGGGACTTTGGCTCAGTGACTTAAGCTCCTGTCTGATAGGCACGAGGTTGTGAGTTCAATCCCTGGTGTCGCCAAAAAAAAAAAAAAAATTAAATAAATAAATAAAAATACATCTTGTGGGCATTAGGAGTGTAGCTCAGTGGTAGGTGCTTGCCGGGCATTTATTTATTTATTTTTTTTTTTTTGCGGCACCGGGGATTGAACTCATAGCCTCACGCCTGCCAGGGCAGGCGCTTAAGCCACTGAGCCAAACTCCCGACCCTGGTTTTTTGAGGCAGGGTCGCACTATGTAGCTCACGCCAGCCTTGTGCTCGCCGCGTTGTAGCCCAAGCCGGCCTCGAACTCACAACACTCCGCCTACCTCAGCCTCCCCAGTGCTGGGATTAAAGGCGTGTGCCACCACGCCCTTGCCGGGCATTTATAATCTCCAGTCGATCGCCTGGGTTCAATCCGGCACAGGGCAAGTCCTTGGACCCAGTTTTCTGGTTTTCATGGGGAAAGTTATTTGAGAAATTAGTTAATTCCTTTACTGGAAACAACCAGCCATCTCCAAGAAAGTTGAAACTGCGGATTGTACCTAGAAAGGGTTTGAGTGGGGACATGAAGGCCATTTCCAGTATCCTCCTGGCAGAGGTCGTGGGCAGACTGCCCTGCAGACTCCCTGCCTGCAGTGCGGGGCCTCAGTGAATTCCTCCATCTCTGGAGGTGAGGTGCTGGTGTGCTGCAGTGGGAGGCTGGCTTTAGGGCCTTAACCAGACACTTGTTGTGATACCAGTCCTGTTTGTGTTTAGGCTGATTCCTCCCTAAAGTCTGGGATCTTTTAGCCCGCCCCTTAGGCTTCCCAGCATGCTGTGGACATTCAGCACACACCCAGCCCTTTAAATGTAAGCGCCTTAGTGATGAAAAGCTGCACACAAGTTTTGTGTTCACAGTGGATGTATCTTTTCTTATTTTTATTTTCCAGATGCTGCTGAGCCAATCCTGCATCAGGAGGCAGGCAGATCCTACGTATGGGTTCTCCAACCTTTGCTACAGGCCTGGCGCAGGCATAGCCCAGACTTTCAGGCTTTCCCCTGGGCTTCCCTGCTAACAGGCTGGAAAATCAGCAGCAATGAAAGCCTGCAGGGTATAATAAAGACTTCCTCTTCCCAACCAGGGGCGCTGCCCAGCTTCCCAACCCATGGATGCTTTTGGAGGGTCTCCTGTGTGTATGCCCTAAGCCTCATGACTCCTCTGCTTCGTCCTGGAGATCCTGCCACCTGGGAGCCAGCCTTCTGCCTCCTCACTCTGGGAAGGCAGATGCAAGCACAACGCCGAGGTTCCGAAGAGGAGCTTGTGGGGAGGAGGCTGTGGGCGGAGGTGGCTCCTCCCCAGGTTCTTGGCCTTTGTTGAGAACAGATTGGTGTCTCAGAGTTGGGTGGACGCAGAATTCTTTACCACACTGATTTAACCACAGATCCTTGGTGTCTTCTGTTTATGGAACCACAGTTGTCTCCATTTGGTGGGTTTGAACACGAAATGGTTTTGTTTTGCATTCACTGCCTTTGGCACATTCTGCTGACTCCCCTCTGGACTCTCTTAACTGTAAACACATCCATTATTAAGCCCATCTAATTGGAAGCTTTAACCTCAGACTTGAATTCAACTACACTCACTTCCCTGCTCTGAGGAAGGCAGCTCCCAGGGTGCTAGGTGCTGGGGTGTCTGCCTCATGAACACGTCTTCTCTCCTGCTTGTCCAGTCCTCTGGGGGTGGGGATGACAGTGAGCATGCAGAGAGGACGGAGACAGGAAGGTGATGATCTTTAGGAGCATCTCCAAGACTGAGGGCCCTAGCAGCCTTGCTCCTTTTCCTGCAGGTCCTAGGTGGACTGGGAAGACTCCCCAG
>RJWM01020792.1:0-36551 GCA_004363535.1 Dasyprocta punctata | reverse complement strand
TTTTTTTCAGCCACCAGCTCTGTGGAAAGTTATTGTAACAGTCACAGGAAAGTAATATAGCTTCAATCAAGACCAGTCAGAGTAAAAACGTCAGGGTGAATTACTAGAGTCTAGTTGTCCTGAAGGAATAAGCCTGACTGTATCACTTATTACAAATTCTGCATTCTGGCTTTTGGATAGTTCATCCCTGCCTGAAATCTGTCAAATCTTTAAAAATTATTCCTGTATATCAATTCTTGATGACCTGTGGTCCTTTCATCCCACTCCTTATACTCCCTCCTCTTCCCTTTCCCTGACTGCCTTTCCATTCTCCAAAAGGTCTGCCTCTATTTTTCTCACAATCCCACCTTTGCTTTACTCTTTAATTAATTTATATTTTGTTTTTCTCATATAAGAGAAATCATGTGTTATTTAACTTTCTGTGTTTGGCTTATTTCACTTAACATTATGGATGCAAGGTCTATGCATTTTCCTTCACATGACATGATTTAATTATTCTTTATGGCTAAATAATATTTCATTGGATCGAACTATCTATCTATCTATCTATCTATCTATCTATCTATCTATATCACATTTTCCTTATCTCTTTTTCTGTTAATGGACTTCTACGTTGTTTTCAGAATTTAGTTGCTGTGACTTGCACTGCTATAAACGTGGTTATGTATGTATCACTATATTATGATGTTTTTAACTCTTTCTGTGATATACTCAGGAGAGATATAGCTACTTCAAGTGGATTTTCCAATTGTAGTTTTTTTGAGGACTCTTCATACTGATCTCTATAGTGGTTGTACTAGTTGATACCCTACCAGCGATGTAGAAGGGTTCCTTTTTCCTCACATCCTCTTTAGCATTTGCTGTTTTTTTTCTTCTTAGTGATGGCCATTCTGACTGGAGTAAGATGGGATCTTGAAGTTGTTTGGATTTGCATTTTCCTGATGCCTAAATATGATGAACATTTTTGATTGTATTTATTGGCCATTTGTGTTTTTTTATTATTTTTATTTTTTTTTTAGCATTGACTATCCAATTCATGTGCCCATTCTTTGACTGGGTTATTTGTTTTTACAGTGTTAATTTTTTGAGATCTTCATATGTTGTGGCTATTAGTTCTCCAACAGAAGAGTAGCTGGCAAAACCTTTTGCCAGTTCTGACCTTTTACTCTGCTGATTATTTCTCTTGTTGTGCAGACACTTTTTAATCTGTTGTACTCCCATTTGTTGATTCTTGGTATTATTTTTTCTGTTCTTGGAGTTCTGTTCAGGAAGTCTGCTTGTGCCTATGACTTCAAGTGTCTTCCCTATGTTACCTCTCAGTAGTTTCAAACTTGCTGTTTTTGTATTTAGATATTTGATCCATTTTAATGTGATTTAAGCCCAGGTTGAGAGCTTTGGGTCTAGTGTCATTCTTATGCACATTAATGGCTGGTTTTTGCAGCAGCTTTAGTTAGAAGTTATCTTTTCTTCAGTGTATGCTTTTGGTCCCTTTGTGAAAAAATCAGCGGGCAGAAGGTACATAGGGTTGGTTCTCCTCTCTTCTCTTCCCTTCCCTTCCCTTCCCCTCTTCCCTTCTCCCCTCCCCTCCCCTTCCCTTTCCCTCTCTCTCCCCCTTTCTTCCACTCCCCTCCCATTGTTTTAGGTGTCCATTTTTGTTATTATAACTTCATACTATAACTTGAAATCTGGAGTTGTGGTGCCTTCTGCTTAGCTATTTTTACTCAGGGCCAGTTTGGCTGTTTGGGGTCTCCTATGGTTCCATATAAATTTTAGGCTGAGGACATACATAGCTCAACGGCACAGTACCTGCCTGGCAAGTGCAAGGTCTAAGTTTGATTCCTGGTGCGAAAAAAAAAAATAAATTTTAGGATTGTACTTTCTAGTTTTGTGAAGAATATTGTTAGTATTTTCACAGGGATTTCATTCGATCTACATATTACTTTTGGTAACATAACCACTTCACCAATATTCTACTTCTCAGGCACATGAGATATCCTTCCATTTTCTAATGTCCTCTTCAGTTACCTCCTTCAGAGTAGGAGGTAATGAGAACTATACCACTCCTTCAGAGTTGTATAGTTCTCATTACAGAAGTCTTTTGTCTCTCTGGTTAGGCTGACTTTTAAGTATTTAATTTTCTTGAAGCTAATTTGAATGGAATTATTTTCCAGATTTCTCTCTTGGTGGGCTCATTATCAGTGTACAGGAATGCTAATGATTTTTGTGTGTTAGTTTTGTATCCTACCATTTTGCTGAACTTATCAACTCTAAGAGGTTTCTACAGAGGTGTTTAAGCCCTTTATGTGAGGGATACATCATCTACAAATAGAAACAATTTAACTTCTTTCTTTCCTAGTCACATTCCTCTTATTTCTCTCTTTTGCCCAGTTGTTCTTACTAAAGGTAGAGTACTATATTGTAGAGAAGTGGTGAGAGTGGAAATCCTTATCTCAATTCTGATTTTAGCAGAACTGCTTTCAAGTTTTCCCTATTCAATGTTAGGCTGGTTGCACGTTTTTCATACATAGCTTTTATTAGTTTGAGGTGATGTCTTTTGATACTTATTTTCATCAGATTTTTTTAATCATGAAGGGATGTTGGATTTTATCAAAGGCTTTTTCTGCTTTTATTAAAATGATCATTTGATTTTTATCTATTTATGTGGTGTATTACATTTATTGACTTATGTGTGTGTACCATCCTTGCTGGGATGAAGCCTACTTGGTCATGATATATTATCTTTTTAATGATTTGTTGAATTGTGTTTGCAAGTATCTTATTGAAGATTTTTGCATCTGTGTTCTTTAAGAATATTGGCTTGTAGTTTTTTTTTTTTTTTGTCACTGAGTGTTTCTTTGGTCTTGCTATAGGGGTAATGCTGACTTCTTGAAAAGAGTTTGGAAATATTCCTTCCCTTTCAATTTTGTGGAAAAGTCTGAGGATTATTGGTGTTAGTTCCTAAATGGTGGTAAAATTCAGTAGTAAATCCATCAGGCTGTGGGCTTTTCTTAGTTGGTAGAGTTTTTATTAGTGCATCTAATTCATTGCCTGTTATTGGTCTGCTTAGGGTTTTTATATCTTCTTGGTTCAATTTTGGTACGTTGTATGTGTCTAGTAATTTATCCTTTTCTTCGAGATTCTCCAATTTATTAGATTATAGGATTTCAAAAATGGTTTCTTTTAGTCTTTAATGGTGTCTGTGGCAATTTTGCTTTTTCTATTTCAGTTATATTGATATGGGCCTCCTCTATTTTGGTAAATTGATCAGGGTTTATCAATTTTATTTATCTTTTCAGAGCATCAACTCTGATACACTGATCCTTTGTATTGGTTTTTATTCTCAACTTCATTGATTTCTGCTGTCACTTTGTAATTTCTTTCCTTTTTCTAGTTTTGGGCTTTGATCATTCTTGTTTTCCTAGAATTTCTAGATGTAACACTAGGTTATTTATTTAGGACTCTTTGTCTGTCTAATGAGTGTGCTCACAGCTATGTAACTCTTTTATTGTGTCCCACTGATTTTGATAGGTTGTATTTTCATTATTGTTTAGTTCTATGAATTTTTACATTTCTTCACTGATTTCTTCTATGATCCATTGATTATTCAAGAGTGCTTTATTCAAGAAATTTACTTTTCACTACTCTGGCACCTGGAAAGTCTAAGACATCTAGACTGATAAAATTCGGCATAAATCTGTAAAATGAAGTGACATCCCCAACCTTTAAAGGATTTTGTATAGGGGATGGAAGGATTAATTTTGTATTTTAGAAATTTATGCTTTAAAAAGCACAGTAAGTCATCACAGGACATTCTTAGGGTAGGTAAACCAACTTAAGGGGAACCTGAATTGGCACCAGGCAGTGACAGAGTCAAATTTGTTATTAACAGATCACACATGAAACTAGAGAGCAGTCAAAGTTCCCTGACCCCTACAGTATTAGATTATCAATTCATGGCATTATGGTGCTGGGAGCGCGAAGCTCTCATTTTTATTGGTGGGGACACCTGTAAGCAACTTTCCCAAAATCACATAAGGAAGTGAATTTGCTTTTATTGTGAATGTACTTACAACTTTTTTTTTTTTAAATATGAGACCTATAACTTGAAAATAACAAGTTTTCCTATGAATTTTAAAGTTTTAGGTGACATAGTTTAACATTTATGGCTGTGGCAAGTAAAATTTTGACATTAAGTGATGTAACTTAGTGTAAGACCACTTGCCTAACATGGGAGACAAGGGTTCAATCCACGGTACTATCAAAAAAAAAAAAGAATTTGCATTTAAAATAGATTAGAGAATTTTAAAAGTTTCAGTATAATGGAAAATGACTTTTATTTTAAAAACAAATAAAAAAATCCTTAGACTTCAAAATAAATGGATGTGACTTGATTATGAATAAATCTTGTAGTGGGGCAAGCCTGTAACCCCCAGCTATTTGGGAGTCCAAGTTAGGACAATCACAAGTTCAAGGCCAACCTGGACAACTTAGTAAGACCATGTTTCAAAACAAAAATAAAAGTATTAAGGATCTACTTCGGCAGCAGAATGTTTGCGTAGTATGCACAGGGCCTGGGTTCAATCTGCAGTACCAGGAGAAAAATAAACTTCTACTGAATCTTCATATTTTTGTATAGTTTCTGTGGCTTCTATTGTGGTTGAATTTTAGTTTCATTCCATTATGATGTGATAGGATGGGAGAGATTATTTCAGTTCTTTTGTATTTATTGAGGCATACTTTTTGGCCTACGTAAGACATGGTGTATTTCAGAGAAAATTTCATGGGCCGCTAAGCAGATTGTGTATTCTGCTGTGGCTGGGTAAAACACTCTGTAGATGCCTATTACATCCATTCTTTTTCCTACAGCGTAGTTTAACTCTGATATTTCTTTGTTGATTTTCTTTTATGACTAACCTGCCTGTCTGTGGGAGTGGGGTATTAAAGTCCTCCACTATGAATGTATTAGTGTCTCTCTATCCTTTTATGTTAAGTAGTTTTCATATTATGAAATTGGGTGTGACTTTCAGTACATATATATTTACAGTTGTTATGTTTTTTTGATGAATTTTCCCCTTTAAAATATTCGTCTCTTCTGACCAGTTTTGGTTTGAAATCAGTTTTGTTGGAAATTATTGTAGCTACTTCTGTCTGCTTTTGGACTTTGGCAGCTTGGAAAGTCACTTTCCATCCTTTTATTTTCAATCTGTGACTTTCTTTGTGGAGAAGGTGCATCTCCTTCAGGCAACTTACAGTTTGGTTTTGATTTTTGACCCAGTCTCTTAGTCTGTATCTTTTGATTGCAGAGTTAAGACCATTTACATTGAGTATTATTATTGAAAGGTATTTACTGATGCCTTTTATTAAATTATTTTTCCACTACTTGTGAAATCTGTCAAATCTTTATCACTGAGACCTGGCCTGGCTCAATGACCTCGCTTCCCAACCTGCTTGGCACAGACTCTACCCCTGCCAATAACCAGTAACATCAGAGTGAAACATCAGCTGTGAAAATTTCCCCAAGCACTGCATGTTATATTTACTCCTTGACACAAATTTAATCTGCTGCAAGATGTCCTAGTCCTAAGTGCAGGGGAAGTCACTTTCCATCATTTCTGAGGTTCTTCCTTATTTCAGAGTAGGGAAATGTCCTGAGGTTTTGTACAGTTGGTGAGGAGCTCAAACTTTGTGTTCACGCAGCCAGTACTCTTGCCTTTCTTGTCCGTGTCTGTATGACTTTAATGATCATTATAGTTTGTGTCTAGATGTCTCCCCAAAGCCTCATGCAGTTTTAAACAGGGCTTTTTGGAGGTGAATGAATCTAGAATGTGTGATTGATGCATGCATGGTGCAGTGGTAGGATTCAGGGTGCTGGGATTAAGTGCAGGTGATTGCTGGATCAGTTCACTGTTTGGACTGGCATCGTCCTCATCCCAGTAGACTAGATGTAATATAAGGGACAGAAAGAGGCTTCTCACCCCTCCTCCCTTGTCGCTTTTGCTATCTTCCTCTGCAATGAACTGTTGCCCCTCTGCTGTGTGCCCCTCTGTCTTGGAGCCAGTCGATTATGGACTGAAACCTCTACAAACTGTGAGCTGAATAAACCTTTCCTCCTTTAACTTTGGGCATGGGGCATTTTGTCTCAGCAATGAGAAAAGTAGCTAAGACAGTGATAGGTGGCTCTTCGCCTTCTCTGTTGAGCTGGCCTGTGTCACACAAGGTACCAAGGCACAGCCTTTCAACATGTGCTAGAAGCCTTGTATCACTTTGCAGAGAAACTGCAACTGCCAGCAAGCAACCTTAGCTCACTCTCCTTTTGTTATTTCTGGAGTGTTGCTCCTTTCTTTGACTCTTTCTGCTTCTTAAACTACTGAACCCATCTCTAGTTCTCCCTTTCTGTAACACTCTAGAGGAATCTCCCTGCTATGAAGTGAGTCATGCCCTCGCTTCCAAATTCGTATGTTGAAGCCCTAACCTCCCAAAATGGCTATACATGAAAGTTGGGCCTTTAGGGAGGTAATTAGTGTTAGATGAGGTCGTAAGGATGAAGCCCTAATTGGAGAGGATTAGTGTCTCTATAGTATGAGGAAAAGTCACCACACATCTCTCTTTCTCTGTACACCTGACTGCAGAGGAAAGATAATGTGAGGACCCAGTGAGAAGATTGTCATCGATAACCTAGGAACCCCACCTTGGTCTTTGACTTCTAGGCTTCAAAACTGAGAAATCACCCAGGCTGTGGTATGTGGTATCAAAACTTTATAGATTAAGATGACATTTTAATGAGGCTGGGCTTTTCCAAAACAGAAGTCAAGGGAATTGTTCACCTGGTGACTTTGCTGTTCCTTTTATTTGTTCAGAAACACCCAAGTGCTGGAAAGGGAGAGTTCCGTGAGGTCTTCTATTGGTGATATCCAGGGATAGTCTGCATCTGTATCCTACCTACAGCACCAAGGACAGAACACTAATCAATACTGGCTCAGTACCCTGCTGTGTTGATGCTGATTCTGTTTACAAACACGGATATCCTTGGTCTGTCTGTGTCCTGTCCAACGTGCTCCTTAAGGATGCAGAGTGCTCTGTCTCTAGCTCTGAGTAGAGCTGTCCTTTCCAGACGTGGCTCTCGAGGGAGGTGTAGCTGATGATAACACCCCAAAGGTGAGTATAAGGGAGCAGCTAGTGGCTTTACTGCCAGCACTTCTGAGTATATATTTTGTATGATAATAATCATCATAAAAACAAAAAGAGTTCTGTGGTATAAAATTAAGGAAATGTTGGGATAAATTAAATTAAGCCTTTATTTGCTTTAGGTCTTCATAAGATATTTACTGTGCTAATGGTCCACTGTGAATCTCAAGGAGGAGTCCACTCCTGTGAACAAACAGATTTCACAAACATGTGGGATCACAGAGCTACCTTTTCACCAAGCATCTTGTAGAACCATTGCTTGATGAATGCCATTTTAGAACCTGATATACTTTGGAGCATCTTGAAATATTTTTCCTTCATATTTGAGATCTTGTAGTCTGCAGCCTTTTGATTGACATTTGGGGAAACTGGTTTGAGATGTAGCCCAGTGGTAGAGCACTAGCCTACCATGTGCAAGGCCTGGGTTTTATACCCAGCACAAAAAAAAAAAAAAAAAAAAAAAACAAAGGAAAAATAAATTTGAGAAATTTGAGGCATATGAAGTTGAAGAAGTTGAAGAGGTTTGCAAACATCACCCAGTTTAGTTGAAAATCCAGGGCTGGAACTAAGGCCTCTTGGTTTTCAACCTAGTGTTCTTACTTCTATATCCCAGCGGAATCTTCCTTGCTGGGAAATAGTGACTGGGTGGCATCCAGCTGCAACCTCAAGTGCAGTGGTTGTCTCTGGTGGTTTTTCATTCTATTAGTGAGAGGGTTGCGAGTATACTCAGCATCTTGCTCATGTTTTTAAAAAAGAAAAAAAAAACTTACATTTACTAAATCGTAATCCCAATCTAGATTACCTAGCATGTTTCCTGGTAAGATTGAAAGCCTCAGGGAGATTTATTCCAGTGTTTCTGATTCATCTTCACGTGAACTCATCTATTTTGGTCCTTGAAGTTATTTCCCTGGTCCTAGCCCTCAGAGCTTTTTTCTCATCTATCTTCCCTCAGAAAGAAGGCATTCTATCTAGACAGATGGAAAGTTACATCTCCAATAGCATGCTTCTCCTAATTCATTCAAATAAAATAAAAACTCCAAAAGAGCCCTGGAAATTCTTACATACCTTTCAAAATGGAAGGTGCATGTCATAAAGCTGAAGAGAAACAGGAGTGTTTAGGAGAAGAGAATGGAAGAGAATCATGGCCACCTCCCCCCAAAAAATCAGGCCTGGGAAGATCTAGAATGATTCATCCTGAAATGATGGCCAAAGGGTGATTTAACAACTCTGGCAGAGGAAGGATAATTTCAAAGCCTAGAGACCCATTCCCTCAAGAAGAGAAAGTCAGGAAAAGGGCTTCAAGCTGGAGCATTCAGGAATTAAGTTAGCTATTGTTGTACTCTGCTCAGATGGCCCCCATTTAAACCTCATGTAATTGTGGATGGGGCTGAGTCTGAAGCTTGTGATTAGTTTGTTGTCTGGTGCTAGGATGGTGCTATGAGTGTTGCACTCACTCAAGGGTGGAGCCAACATACAGTGTAAGGATGGGGAAGAAGGCGTGTCTTTCCTCTCTTGCGGTTTGCGCTTGCTGTTGGCGGTGGCCATGAACTGCGGCAACAGCCACGCTACCCTGCCTTGCAGCCAGCTGAGAATGGACTGAAACTCCCAAGAACTGTGAGAAATAAACCTTCCCTTCCCTAATTTTGGTCATCAGGTATTCTGTCTCAGCAATAAGAGAAAAGTAACCAAGACAGCCATCAAGAAGAATTTCTTTGGATGGAGACAGTTATTGACATACTAGAGTAGGTGGGAAGGGTTTACTGAAAGACTCCTGGGGTGGTAGGAAGGTCACAGGCTTTGAAGGCACAGATTGTGTGACTGGTTACGGTACTTCTGAGGTATGCAACCTTGGGTAAGATATTGACTTGCTCGCGAGAGACTTCAGCAGAAGGATACAGGAGGATTGGATAATGTGTGCCACATTTCTGGTCCACCTAAAGTGCTCAAAACTGTCGGTGCTTAATGTGTTAATATGGTAATGATCCTGATGATGACAGTAAATGATCCCTGAGCCTCACTCAGGGAGAAGCCCTATGTTTGCAAATGACCCAGGAGCCAAGACAAACCCTTGGCCACCTGACTATTTGGGAGAAGTAACCTCTTTCTAAACTCCTGGCTATGGACTTTACTTTTCCCCCTTCCAGGAGAAAATATGGTGTCAATGATGCCAAGATTATTTCAAGGATCAAGAAAGTCTAATATCTACAAATATTCCCTCACCTGGGATACTACTACATGCATGGGGAAATTCTTATACAAAAGGAATCTACTATAGCTAAATTTATGGTTCCTTGGATCAGGGAAGATTCTAACTTTGCCGGAGAAGCTCACAGGTAGCGGAAGATCCCCTCTAGGGGATCTGAGGTACTTTTGAGAGATGTTACCTTAGATTTCACTCTGCATAACCACTTTGTTCTGGCTTATATTTGATTTATCTTAGGAAGCAGTCAGAAATTTTTAGTGGGTGTCAATGTGTGCAATCTTGTTTTGTCGACATGCAATATACCCAACAAATGCTGTCCCAATTGCTTAGGAAGACAGTGCAAGGTAAGCGTCAAAGTGAGGGATTAAGTCATAGACTCATTCAGGGGCAGTTAAGATCTGGACAGCCAGAGGAATCACAGGGTGGTGTTTGAGTCTTATAAAGAGCAACAGTCTTTGGAGAGACAGAGCCAGTTGGGCGGGGAAAATGCTGCACTAATTTTGAAGGGTGGGAATGACTCACTGGTTAGGAATGAGCATTTAGGAGTAGAGTAAGAAGTGAGACTGGATCTTTGGGCCAGCTTACTGGATCTTTGGAAGTTGTGCCAACAGGGATTTCACCTTCATGTCCTAGGCAGTGGGGAGCTAGAAGAGTTTTGACGTGATAAAATGAGTTACTGAGCAAGACAGTACACCAAAGTGAATATTTAAATGCTGTAGTTTCTACCAAACCTGCAGAAGAAAATTGGTGAAAAAATTCAATTATAACAATAATCCATATTCATGGTTTTGTGTTTAGAAAATAGAGAAAAGCATGTGCAGAAAAATTTACTTTTAGTAGTAGTACTCAGATATTTTAAAAAATTGTTGTAGTTTCTCTTACTCATTTTCTACTTAATTTTTACATATTCATACATTATGTATATATCCAGCTTAACATATTTTAAAAAGTAAGTGCTTTTAATTACTATGAACTTCATTAATATAATGTTTACTATCTCATGTTATTCTCTCTCTATATATACTCAATCATTTCCTGATTAATACATATTTTTGTTTTAAAATTTCTTTTTATAAATGTGATTTGCATATCTATCTGTCTGTATTTAGATGTGTTTGCATCAAAGTGTGTGAATAAAGAATTAGAGTTTTGAAAAATATTGCAAAATTGCTTTCCAAAAGTGTGGTATCATTTTACTTGTCTATTAAATGTTTGATCATGTTTTGCTTAACTACTTACCTCTTATCTTCACTGTGTATTTTAGGTTAAAAAGAAATAGCTTCACTAAATTGAAAAGTATGAATATTTTAGTTTTCATGAATATGATTACTTGTAAAGCTGAATTTTTAAAATGTATTTGTATGTGATTTAAAATTCTATGAGGTGCTCATTAATATCTTTTGGATAATTATTTATGTTATAGCATTCAATTATAGTTTTTATGCAATAATATTTTTAATAGCTTTTTCTGCTTATAGGATTTCTATTTGAAAAGATGAAGAAAATAAAGATACATTTTAAAAGGGAAGGTATATATCAGACATAATCCAGTTTTATATACGTATGTGTGTGTGGGTGTATGCAGATAGGTATATGTATGTTTATGAAGAGAGTATTTCATTGTATAGATAGACCTTGTTTATGTGATTGCTCCCCATATTAATTGAGATGCTGAAACTTTTCTATTGTTTTGTATTATAAACATCAACAGTGAATATATTGTAGCTTTATAGTTATTTATGTGCCAGTGTTGCTCTGTTTCCTAAAGAAAACTTCCAAGGAGCGAAGTTCCTGAGTCATAGGGTAAATGAATTTGATGTTTTGATGTGAATCTCCAAACTGCTCTCTATCAAGTGTTAAGACTCCTCATTTCTGTCCACCAGACTGTTTTCCTGCATTGTCAATAATGCTGGGTGTTGCCATTGTTTTACAGTCTCGCCAATCTGATAGGTGAAAAATATGTGTGATACGTGAAAAATATGCATCTTATTTTGGTTAACATTTACTTGATTATTGGAGAAATCAATAGGTTTTTAACTTACCATTTACCTATTTTGTACTTTCTTGTCTGTGTGCAACCCATTTTCTCTTGGGATGTTTATACTGAGATATTTGCACTGGGATATTTATACTTATATATGGGCTCTGTATGTGCACTTTTTTTTTTTTAAATAGTCAACTCCAACAGTTCTTTTTTTTCCCATAAGAATCTTTTATTTTCTTTGAGTTTCTGATTAGAAAATATGAGTGATAGTTTCTGAATTGCCTTTTTGAAAGGCAGGGAAAACACGGATTAGTTAGAAGTAGGAGGAAGGATGGTAATTTGGAGAAACGAAGCAAAGAAAAAGGAGAAAAGTCAGAAAAAAGATACAGATTTTAAAAGGGATGGCCTAGTGATCTACTTCTTCCAAGTGGGACCTGTCCCCTAATGAACTCATCAGTAGGTCACCCATGGATGAAGTCTCTACCTTCGTGATCCAAATCATCTTCTGAATGCCATCTCTGAACACATGATAAGCAACCAAATTGTACATGGAGAATAATAGATTAGATTTCTGCATTTTTTTTGAGGTGGTGCCTACTTTTCCCTGAACAATGAACATGAGAGTCATCTTTTCTTCATTCTATATGTTTAATGGGTCAGTAATTCTTTCAGTGTGTTCCTTTGAAACATATGTTACATTTGAAGTTTCTTCTCTGTTTTCCCAGTGTTGTGGTTTAAATCTAAAGCATCCAAAAAGCCTCATGGGTTCAGATGTGGACTGACCCGCTGCTGAGTTAATTAGGGGTATGGGTCTAGCTGAAGGAAGTAGGTCACTGGGTGTGCCTTTGAAGGTTTGTATCTTTTTTCTGGCTCTTTCGTTTTTCCTTTGCTTCCTGGCTCCCATGAGGTGAGTACCTTTCTCCTGCCAAGTTCTTTCACCATGATGATTCTGCCTCATCACAGGTCTAAAGCAATGGAGTCAGGTGACCATAGACTAAAACCTCTGCAACTGTGAGCCAAAACAAACCTATTGTCCTTTAAGCTGTTTGTGTAAGGTATTTTTGGTTACAGTGATGGAAAACTGACCAATATAGCTAATATCATCTGTATCTTGATAAGTGACACTCTGTGTATATGTGTGCATGCATGTATGTTTGTGTAAGTATGTATGCACATAGGCAGCACTAGGAGAACATGCATCTTTGATCAACTTAACTGGCTGCTTACAAAAGCATTCAAAACAGGCCCAAACAGAGCAGGTGCTTCATTTATGTATTTTAAATGGATATATGGGTGGTTTTTCTGTTTTGTCCACTAGTGATTGTAGAAAAGAACCATCTGTCCATCTGGATATCTAACCTTTATTTATGGGTGCCTGAAATTTCTTGTGGATAGAACCAGGTTAAAAGACTGAATTATTTATAGTAATAGCTAGGACTGTAACTATAAGTAATAGAAATTAACTTGACTTAGATGAAATAAAAGAGGGAGCTTATTATAAAGTTGGGGCTTGTTTTAATGGAAACCAGGCAGCTTGGCTCTGGGAAGAAACTAGACTAAAAATGACATATTTTAGTCTCTGTAAATTTTCCCTTTCTGGTTGATTATTTTTGAATTTACCCTGAAAACCAGTTTTTTTGGGGGGAGCAAAAAGATGCTAAAATATAGTCACATCCTACCACTTGAATGTGTCCTCACCCCATTCAAGACCAGCCTGGACCAAGTTAGCATCTCCCAGCCCAACTTGCAAATTTCCAACAGAAAGGAGCTGGCCAGTTGTGACTTGCAGGTAGGGCTATGTTGTTTGATGGTGGGTCCTGGGACTGGCGGACTGGCTAGTGGAGATGTGCAGTCACTGTGTAGAGGTCTACAGTTACTGTGAGCAGCCCGGCTTGGGTCTGCGTGGAGCTCGAGGGAGCATCCTCCTTTACAATACCCTACCTGGGCTCCACCCATTTTAGTCAAGGATTTTACAAGAACATCCTGAAGAGGGCGCATGGTCACAGGATTGCCATTAGGAAAAGTACTGTATGGGAAAGTTTGGCAGCAATTTTAATACATGAACTTTGAAATTAGTAATTTTATTCAGGACGCAGATCTACTCCGCTTTCCTCCAACTAGGTCTGCCAGATTTAAGTGCTGCCTGGGGTTATGCATATCCAATGCAATGTTAAGAACATACTTGTGTTGACAAAATTATTGTACTTATTTTTGACAAAATTATTTATTGTTTATCTTAATTGTAAAGTTTTTAATTTTAAAGGGAATGAAACAACAATAAAATGAAACAAAACAAAACAGTGAAAAGACAGTAGGAAATCCACAATAGTTACTATATTGCAGATTGTTAATCTCTAAATAGTTGCTCAGACTACCGACTTTGGGCTTGCAAGGTCAATCAAACAATACAAGCGATGGGTTGTTTCTTTACTTCAGTTGTTATCGTCTCAGCCTGTGTCCCTCCAAATAAGATGGTTGCTTACTGGGGTGGGAGGGTGGGCAGGGTGGGGGTATGGGGGATGGGACGTAAGGGGAAGTGGGCGGCGGCCGCTGTTGCAAGGCAAGCTGTGTAGCTTCCTCTCTTAGTTATAATTTAACTGTGTGTCCAGTATTTTATCTGGCAACCCTAACCCTGACACCATTAATTGTAAATAGAGAGGAATATTTGAATAAGTAGAAATATGTTAATTGTATTTTTAAGGTTCTAGTGTCTTGATACTTTTCAATACTGTTTGGGACATTAAATTATGAACTATTTATTGCTATGGTGCATACTTCTGGGAGGCTGGGGTGTAGACAATGAAAAAAAGGGAAAGTAATAATTAGACCTGAGGCTAACATTTCAGTGTTTTCTTTTTTACCTAAAAAATAAATAACCAACTCTTATAAACCTCACTTGCTGTGATTAGAATTTTAAAATCAGAGATTTATTTCTTTGACTGAAAGTTTTCTGCATCCTGGTAAGGTCAATAAATTCCTAAAAAGAATAGCAAGCCTCACCAAGCATTTCAACCTTTGTCACAAATTTTCTTTGAATTAGTGGTATAACTTCAGTTGTTTTCCCTTTGACATACAACCTAGTCAAAACTAGTTATTTTTCTTTCTACATTTCCATAGGTTCATTTATTTATTCTCCAAATCTTTACTGAACCTACCATGTCCAGGCATTTGCTAGACATTAAGTAGAGAACAGTGCCCAAGATACTGCTGCCTGTACATATCATAGTTTATTTTAGTGGGTACTCATGACCCATAGGCCAGGGGATCCTTGAAATGGAGACCAGGCTTTACTCACCTCCGTAAACTTGGCTTCACGCAAGAGTCAAATTAATACCCGGTACTTGAAGAATTCAAGAAGAGTTTTGAGAAAGTGTCTGGAGATACTTGGATGGGCTGCCGATAGTTGGATTCCATTCTCCGTCTATTATTTCTTGCTAGGTGAACCATTTCCAGAAAATTGTCTGTTAATCAGTCTTCCATCTCAGCTTATGATCCTTCCGATGCTTTCCAGGGTGATGCTGGATTTTCATGCTTGTAGGTAGAGGAATGCAGGGAAGAAAAATGTGAGAGTGAGGAAGTGGGGAAGTGGGGAGGTATATAAAAATGAAGCGTCTCCAGGGAAGAAAAAGCCATTATCTTAAATGTAGGGTTTGGACTGCTCTTTTCTCTAGCCCCAAAGCTGTCTCAGAATGTGTCTGGGGACTCAGACATGGCTTTTCATGGCATTTTGCCAAGTGTTATATTTCATATAATACAGGAAAAGGCAACTCACATTTTCTGAAGGTGCTGATGGCGTCTCTGATTTCCAACAAGGGAGTTCCCTACACTCGTGACAGTGTGACTCCTTTACTGTGAGTGCTCCTTTTCTTAAAGCATCATAAACTTGCAGAGCAAGATGGCACTTTGGACAACAGAATCACTACTATTTTACTTTAGCTGATCAGGGTAAAAGGTTTTAGAGAGGTGAAGGTACTTCCTGAGGCCTTATAGGACATTGATCTTTCTATTCCTAGCCTATTGCTTTATCATCTTCAACACTGTTTATATATTTCTAAATTATTTCTGTAACAAAATACTTCTTTAATCAGTCTTGCTGTGAGAATGTACTAATAAGAATAAAAATTTTAAAAATTATATGAGGAATACCTATAATCACATGCATACATGTATACACATATACCTACATGTACATGTGCATATCCATACCCACACATGCTGATAAGGATGGGGTGGCTTTCATCACATAAAGGTAGTAATCAGCTCTACCATTGTGTTTTTTCTTTCGACCTCTCGGAGTACCTCTGCAGAACCATGGGTTATGGGGGAATACAATTGTATAAGCAGTGCACTATCCCAAATTGTATTCTAACTCTGATCCTGAAATTTTTTTCTCCAGAAACCTAATTGATTTCTAGCCTTCATAATTCTAAAATGGGAGAGGTTTTTTAGGCCCATCCTATTTTGCCTTTAATTCAATTCAGGACTAAGGTGCAGAGGAGAAATATTTATAGACAGCTGGGAAGATGCATAATACAGTTTAGGAACCAAGAGAGGTATGGGGAAAATTGTCATCCCCCAGCCTATCTGAAGGATGAAGACAACTTGATCAGTGTTTGTGCACCCAGCCACTCACCATTTTACTGCATTAACAGTGTAGTCTTCTTCCCGTTTTGTGTTTTTATTTTCATATTTATGAAAGATAGAATCATCTACATTTAAACATAAAAAGATTTCCCCTGAAGGTAAATACTACAATACAATGATTTCTACCACTTGTAAGTGATAAGGAAGATGGAGGAATATACAAGGCATTCCCCAAGCTGCAAGCTCTTCCAGCATCTTTCCTTTGAGTGCAGGGCATGGTAATATCTACTGCATGATTACATCTCTGGACATGCTCCTTTATCATTCATAGACTAAAGGAGAAATTTTATCTTTTAGTCACAATTCCTTAGATCCTGTCGAACCCAAACAAAGACCATAGCTCCCCTTGGCTTCAGACGGTCATAGTTGGCTATTTAAAATTTCTATTAAAAAGTAAATCACTAATTAATGGTTATCAGTATAATAGAATCAGAGAGAGAGAGAGAGAGAGAGAGAGAGAGAGAGAGAGAGAGAGAGATGCCCTTTAGAAGACATTGTTTATGTCCTCTCCCAGGCCCCAGCCTTTCCTAAGAAGCCAACAGAGGGGCTCCTCTTTCAGTTTCAGTGTTCCCCTGGGGTTAGTACCTGAAGGACTTTTATGTTGTAAAAGCTATTTACATGTTTAAAGGGAATATCCCCTTAGCTAAAATGCAAAGACTACTGAGGCAAATGCACAGCAAAGCTTTTCAGTCTGTGATAGAGAGCTGCCAAGCCAGCCAGGACATTTTTACAGTTGGATTTTCCCTTTGTCCTTAAGGTTATTCTCAGATGATGCCAGGAATTTTTAGGCAGCAACTTTTAAAATAAAACCAATCATCTTTTAAATACACACAACTTTAATCCTGAGGCAACAGTCATTATTTACCACCAGAGATCACCTCCTCCCCCATCTTTGCTTGACAGTGCCCTTGTATCTTGCTGAATTAAAGACTTTTCTACAAACATATGATACATATTTGTAGTTCTGACTGCATTACTAAATAAAGCGAAAATACTTCTGCAAATACTCCTTGAATCACTGATGAGTTTTAAATTTTGTTTTTTGAACGACAGAAATACATTTTATTGAAACCAAAGAAACTCTAGTAACAGCACATTTGCTTTATTTAGCATTGTTAGAACTCGTGTGCAAAAAGTGACTAACTAGCAACACCCTGAAGAGCCATTCATTCAGTTGCAAGTGCTCAGTGGTTGTCTTCCTTGTCCTTGATAAGACCTTGCAACCCTTGTCCTTCACCTGTGCAGCGAGGTTCCTTCGACCTGGGGCTTCACAGTCTCCAGCTGGGCCTCTGTCAGGGGTCGAAGGTGCTCTAACCGTTGCAGAAGTTAAAGATCTCACTACAGGCTTTGTGGCAACAGCATTGGTTTCACTTCACTTATAATTTAACTTGAGGAATCATTTACGTAATGAGCTGTTCAGATCCCCTTGTTTAACTTTTGTGCTGAATCTCCACAAAGCACAATTTCTGTTGGGCAGGCGTTTGTCAGGGTCAATTTAGACTTGACTCTCCTGGCACCCAACCTGATTCTCCCAGTATACAACTTGTCTACCAGCAGAGGCATTGTTCCCAGCTCAGCCCCTCAGCAAACACAGGATGTCGTAAAAGAGATAAAACAGAGCATGGACTCTCCCAAGCACCAGGGTATCTGAAGACACTGAAACATTCACCCTGGATGCCTCAGAGACTTTGCCCACTGAGGCACAAGATATCCACAGAACTCTGACCACTGATGTTAGTAAGATCTTCCTACCTAATGTCCTTTGCCTTCTTTCAAGCCCTATGAAAAAGTTCACTTCTCTTTGTTCCCTACAGATGGCCCTTTTGCCCTCTGTCTGTCTGCACCCACACACAATAAATTCCACGCCATGTTGCCTTTACACAAGCCTGGTGATCTCGGCTGGTCTCTGCCTTGTGTCATTCCTTCCAGTGTTGTTGAGGCTAATGCATCAAGGTTAAGTTCAGAGCTTTGTAGCTGGAGATGAGTAAAGGGCTGTGTGAGGTGTATGTGCAACAACAGGTGGGGAGAATCCCTGTGACGGTTAGTTTCATGTTTCAACTTGACTAAGTGTTGTCCAGATACATGGTCAAACATTATTCTGGGTATGTCTGTCAAGGTGTTTCTCTTGGAGGTCAGTACTTGAATATGTAGACCAAATAGAGCAGATTGCCTTCTGTAGTGTGTTTGGGCCTCATTCAATGACTTGAAGACTTGAACAGGACAAAAGGCTGACTTTTCAGTAAGTAAGAGGGAGCTCCTCTTGTCTGACTGCCTTGAGATGGACAAATATCTTTTCCATGCCATTTGGCTTGCACTGAAACATTGGTTCTTCCTGAGTCTGGAGTCTGCTAGTCTTTGGACTGGAACTCACCACAGCCTCTACTGCTTCTTAGGCATTGGCATATAGACTAAAATTATACCATCAGGTCTCCAGGGCCTCTGGCTTTGTGGACTATAGATCTGGGGGCTTATCAAGCTCCATAATAGCCGGAGTTGCTGTCAGAGAAGGATGACTTTGGTAGGAAGTATGGTTGTTTCTCTGCAGGGTTCAGAGTGAAGCTATCCACAGAAGCTCCAGTACCTCCAAACTTAAATCTACTAATGATTCCAAAATCCCAGCCACAGCTGGTATTCCCTCACCAGTTCTCAAAATATGGACTACTTTCTTTCAAGTAAGACTGATAGTGTTTTCCTGTGTAGTGTGTGTCCATTCTCTATGATAGAGTTTATTTCTTTTTTGATTTTCCTTCTTTCCTCTATTTTTGGCTTCATGTAATTATGAGCTTCAGCTTGACTGCTTATATCAAGATGTCCTCCCAAAGTCTCATGAACTCCTAGGTGCAGCTCTGGGGAGTGACTGGATCATTAGTATGTGACACTGGATCATGGCTGTGGGATACTGGATCATGGGTGTGTGACACTGGATTAGTGCACTGATTGGTTTAGCACACTTCTGGGCGTGGGTGATGGACTTCCTGAAGACGGAAAACCCGCCCTGCATGTGGGTGGCATCAACCAATAGGCCTGTAGACCAGATGGAATAAAAAGGGAAAGAGGAAAGGCTCACTGCCTTCCACCTGCCATGCCATGGACTGTTTTTCCTCTGTGATGCCCTCTGCCACACCACCCTGCCTTGAAACCAACTGCGTGTGGACTGAAACCTCTACAAACTGTGAGCCAAAATAAACCTTTCCTCCTTTACCTTGTGGGTGTTGGGTGTTAAGTCTCAGCAACAAGAAAATAGCTAAAATAACTGCTGTTTCTAAGAGTCTTCATTCCCAAGGTCAAGATTTTTGGTCCTATTTCCTCTTTATTGTTTTCCTCCTTGCCTTCAATAAGAATCCATAACTCCTTCTCTGTAGACATAGCCTGCCCTTATTTTTCTTCTGTAAACAGTGGCTCAGTGCTTCAGCTTCTGTGGTGAAGACAACCTGGGAGACAGTGTCCCATGAGTGTTGTGCAAGGTTTCTTAAGGAAAAATGTTTGAAATGAGACAGTTTTCACAGTAGTGAAGGAGACAGGAGTCCAGCTCATACATGATGGCAGGAGCGTCTTCTGGGAAGGCTCGTGCCTGCCTTGCTGTCTGCTTCCTCCTTTGTCTCCTCCCTGTGTGTTTGCTCCCATACATCTGCTTTCATTTACCTCTGGTTCTCAAACTCTAAGACATGTAAATGTAAATGGGAAGCTTGTGGAAATGCAGATTTTCAGGTCCACTCGAAGGCATTCTGATTTAGAGGTTATGAGACTTCCATTTTTAACAGATCACAGGTGTTCTAGAAGAGATTGGCCCAAGGACCATACTATCAGATGCTTTGTGTCTGCATCCTTTTATAAAGAAGGCTAGCCAGTGGATAATTATTTTCTGATGTGGGAAATTATTAGTGAGGTCATGAGTTGTGTCTACACTTTGAGTTGTAGGAAATAAGCACAGTTCCTCTGGGTTTCTTTTCACTTTGAGACAACAGCTGTGCAGAACAGTATTCCTGGGCTTTGGTGGAATAGTCTCCTGAGACTCAGAATGGAAGGGAAGAACTAGAAATCCTTTTTTCTCAGACTGTTGCTGGATTCGAGATAAGGCAATGTGAACCCTAATTCAATCCCACTCAGGGTGATGAGAAATGAAATACATAGACACCAAAAGCAGTTAACCAACAATTCAAGGCTCTCTGTTAATACGGTCAGATGAGGAGACATTTGAAATTGGTGAAAAATGAAACAGCAATCCCAAGGAGGGATGACATTATGAACTGCATGTAATAAGGAAGCAATGATGGAAAGAAGCCAATTTTCCAATGCTGCTGATTTAATGTGGTAGTTTTTTTTTTTTTAAAAACAGAGAGACATCAAACTGTGACATCAAAATGAATGAGTCAGAAGTTTGATGTACACAGGGCATTTTATCGTTGCCCTCTGTACTGTTTCCTTTATCAGGACTTCTGCTACTGGAAGTCCTTGGCATAAAATAACTCATCCCCTCATAAAAACTTTAAACATTGGAACCAAGAGAAAAAAATATAACTAAAGGAAAGTCTTTGTTATGATATTGACTCGATGCTTTCTGAAATGATCAGTCCAGAGGCCAGAAAGGGCCATTTGTGTCTATCATTCAATTTTCCAAAGCTTGAATGTACAAAGCTAGAGCTCTACTGTGATGTGTCCAGACAGGAGTAAGATGTGTACTACAAACTAAAGCTATGTGTGTTTTAAATTTTCTGGTAGCCATATTAAAGAAAGGAAAAGGAAATAAGAGAAATTACTCACAATTTATTTTATTTAACCCAATGTGTAAAAAGTTAACATGTCAACATACAATCATAGTAAAAATTATTGAGACAATAAGCTTTTTTAAAAATAATACTAAGACTTTTGTTTTTGTTTGTTTGTTTTGAGATAGGGTCTCGCTATGTATCTCAGGCTGGTCTTGAACTTGCTTATGTATCCCTAACTGGCCTTGATCTCATTGTGATCCTCCTGCCTCAGCCTCCCAAATACTGGGATTATAGGCATATATCACCATGCCCAGTTATTATACTAAGACTCTGAAGTTATGTGGATTTATTTTATGATATATCTTAGTGTAGATTTGCCACATTTCAGTGCTCAGTGGTCCATATATGACTACTGGTTAATGTACTGGATTGCACAGGTTTCTAGCCTGTTTTTTTCTACTGAGGCATTTTAGCTCCAAAGTCATGCTGCTGTGATTCGTGATTCAATCTACCTTAGTCCCGATTTACATAGTAAATTGGGCATGAAGCTTATAGTGCACATTTCTCTGCTTTTTGTATGAATATAGAGCTCTGAATAGTTGAACGTAACCATCATTACTATAAAATTTAAATGTTCCTATAACACATACTTTTGGACAAAAGTTATAGAAATGCAAATACTTTAAACCAGTGTTCAACCATTATTTATTAATCCCCATTTTGTGTGAGTATCCTTCAGAAGCTAGGGATAGAGCAATGTAGAAATAAATGCTATTACTGCTCACATGTGGCCCACCTTTTTGGTAGAGGAGAGAGGCAATAAACAAACTCACTGTGTGACAGGTGATAAATGCTATGGAGAAAAATAAAGGAAGGGGGATAGAGTGTAAATACTGGTGTGAGATTTTACTTGTAAATTTTAACATTTATCAGTATTGAAGCCATTCCTCTTTCTTCTGAAAACTTTTTCCCCTTTAGATTGTTTATTCTCTCTTTTTGTCTGTCTATTTCAGTGACTAACTATACTTCTATTCATCATCTTCTCAAACCCAAAGCTTATGGAATTCAAGATACTGTGTTTAATTCTTTTTATAATAATATTAATATGTCCAGGTGGAATTATCCAACTGACTTTTTGAAGTTCAAAGAAAAATGCTTTTGAAGTTTCTTGATTCCTAGTCTCTGTTCATTGGTAAAAAGGCAAAATAAAAATGAATGGTAAGGCCTTAAGTTTTCATGAAGCCACATGACAGTCTAGATCCAAATCATGCAAATTATTTATTATGGTTATTTTTTTCTTTTCTAAGATTTTTTTGACCTATCACTATTTATGTCGTATTGATTTGTTCTGTTAAGCTTTTGACAATTGACTGAAACACAGCTCAAGCTATCTAAACTTTTAGAGCTCAATTTATTATTTCTCACAACTGTAAAGTCTAGAATGTACATCAGTCATAGCTGATTTTAGGTGCTCAAATGAATTCACAGGGTATTCGTGTCGCATCATCTCTCAATCCAGATTTTTCACAGCATTGCTTCATTCATAGGTAGGAATTTTCCACATGGGGTCATTATGATTTACAATCTACTAGCTTAAAAACCCCAGTGAAAATGTCACTTCTCTAATGGATCCATCACGAATTTCAGATGATTCCCAGTGTGCCTGTGTGAGTTTTGTGCCTATCCATGAAAAACTTAGTGCTATGATTGGGCTTTCTTACGTCCATGTTCATTTTTGTAGATGAGGTGGAATTAACCACCTAAATCTACATAAAATCTGAAAATAGAGGTGGAATGTCTCTACGAGGAGAAAGCAGAATGGATTATAGAGAGGCAAAATATGGGTGTTGACTATGTGGCCCTAGCTATGACACGTAGCATGGTATGGAAAAAGAGCCCTGCACTCCAAGTCAAAAGACCTGGGTCTGGATATTCTGCCTTCTGTGTGTCACTAAGAAGTTAAGTTGCATTCTTTCATCTCAATGTGTCACTTGTGGAATGGGGAAAATACTTATTGTTTAACTTAATTTTACATGGATTTTGGGAGGATAAATTTTAATCAGGGATATGTGAGGAGTTTGTATGCTTTTGAGTAAAGCACAAATATTTTATAATTCAAAGTCACCAATACTTTCATCAACCAATTAAAATTCAATGAACCAGATGAAAAATTGCTTCATGGTAAAAAAAAAAACTTGGTTGATTTTAGTAGCAGTTTTGGTGATTTATGCTCCCTATGGTTATAGATTTGCAAGGTATACAGTATTTGTATGGCCACTGTATCTCATCTTCTCTTCATTTTTTTATTTTGTTTATTCAATAAGTGAAAATTGAGTGCTAATTTACGTCAGGCACCAATATGGGTATCAGAAATCTAGTAATAAACGAGACAGCCCAAGTCTCTCTTTTTGTGAAGCTTACACTCTTTCCTGTGGTCTGATTCTCAACTTTCCAATTTTAATGTATTTTATGTTTGTTGCTCATGGAATTTTAAATTATCTACTGTCTCATGTCTGTGTCCTTGTCACCTCATATTCTGTGTGGCTTTTTTGGTAAACTCCACATTTTGTTGTAAGCAGTTTGGTTGTAGTTGTCAAAATTGTAATCAGATAACTCATAAAGCTGGATACTCCAAAGGATTAAGGTTAAGTGTTATCCAGAGAAGGATTAAAGCACTCCATGTATTTGTAGGTCCTACCTGAAAAGTTCTGGATAGAAAGATTATTTCACTTGGAAAGAATTAAACTGTTGTGAACTAGATTAATCAAATATTGTGCCTCCACTTCACCCTCATTTTATTTCCTTCATTTAGTATACAGAACTGCTCTTTGTTGTTCCTGTTCCTTGAACATACCAAGCTCATTGTCCCATTTAGGATGCTTGAAATGTTCTTGGGTTAGCAGGCAGTTTCTTGTCTCCAAGCCCCTCTTAACTATTACCTTCTCAGAGAGGCTTTTCCTTACCATTTAATCTAAAGTAGTAGCTTCTTAATCTATCGTATCACCTTATTCTACTTCTCTGAATGGGTTTTCTCAGGATCTGGTGCATAATTTTCTTCCTTTGTTTAATGTTTTTCGCCATGCCATGGAATGTATATTCTAAAATAGCAACATAGCTATAATCTGTCTTGTTGATAGCTATAATTCTAATCTGGTGCCTAGAGCAGGTCCCTTACATAAAGACAGTAATTCCTTGTCCAATGAAGGGAAATCGATGGATGGGCCCTCAACAGCTTCAGGACCATGGAAAGCTCACAGTAACTCTTTTACTCTTGAATTTAGGGGAAAAGGATCCATTTTCTGCCTTGTCATTGGAAGGCAGAGTTCATCTGAAAACTTAAAGTTGAAAGCTTCAAACTTTCAGATGCAGGTGTCCTGATTGGATGGGATGGCCCACGCATAGCAAATATAAACACAAATATAAATATTATATATATATATATATTTTTTTTTTTTTCTTGAATCTGTCTTTATGAACTACACTTACATTCCCCTTACTATGTTTTGTCTTGTCTTGTCTCTTGGGAATACTAGTTTAATTGAACTTATTCTTCTATTTTGTGTAAAGATATCTTTCTTTTTCTTAAGGTGGCCATTGAGTACTGCCTGTGTGTGCCAGGAATTGCTCTTGATGTTAATCCAGAATTGAATAAATAAGACCCTTATTCTCAAGGGGTTTGCTGTTCCCTAAGCAAAGCATGCTATAAAAGAAAAATAAAAGAATGGGCTGTGGAGATAGATAGAATATAATGCTTGAATAATGATTTTTCAACAAAGAAATATTTGATCTGGGTTTTAAAGAACTGACAGAAGTTTATAAAGCAGAACATACAGGAAGGACACCCTAGAGATGAAAGCATAAAGAAAGGGAGGGAAGTATATGGTGAATTCAAGTATAAGATACCTGGAAAGCAGAAGGAAATGAAACTGAAGTGGTGGCATTGGTGGGATAAAGCCAGATACAAAGGTGTGAATACTGTACAAGTTATTTTGGACATTATTTTGTAGTAGTGAGCAGAACAGGTCTAGGAGGGGTTTCGAGCCAGGAAAGGGTAAATTTCAGATAGTGCCTTGGAATATTGTTGTATCATATGGGTTAAAGAATATTATGGACTAGAAAGTGCTTTTAAACAAAACCGTCATCTGATAGTAAGGGGTGGTTGCTCTCATTGTTGTAATTAGGATGTATTCAGTGGAAATATCTATTTAGAGTAGTTCAATGAAAAATATAGCCCTACTCTCCCCATGAGTTTGTAATAAAAAACACACACAGATGAACAATAAGGTAGAAGAATCACTCCGAATCCCATCACTCAAAGATAACTATAATTAGAAGTTGTGTGTGTGTGTGTGTGTGTGTGTGTGTGTGTATTTGTTGTGGGGAGCTATTTGAGACACGTTTTCTACATACTCTGTAAATATGCTTTTTTTCTTTGTGATATATCATAAATAGCATTCTAAATCATATGAATAAGTATGTATCTACTTCATTATTTTAGTTGCTACCTATATTATCAATGATTTGCTGTACTCTGAAGTCTCTGTTGTAAGGGTAGTGTAAATCTATTGTGAGATTTATTTCTTAATTGATAAGAGAAACCAAGTGGAAAATTGGGACATGTCCATGACTGCAAACTTTGGCCAAAGGAAAAATTTTGTCGATTTTCAAGGAGAAGATTAAAATGGCTGGGTATCAGCTTGGCACAAGATTTAAAACCCTGTGAAGCTTTTCAACAAGGCTGTAGCCTGTTAGGCTGGCGATAGGGCTGGAAGGTGACCCTTGGGGTTTCCCCTGCATTCTGGGAACTCAGATGGCTTAGTTGTTCTTATCTATCTGTGGCCATGACAGGAATTTGGCACCTGAGGCCGAGCTGTTTTGACTTTGGCACGGACAGCCGGAAGCTGCGTTTCTAGACTCTGGGCTTCCAAAGCCCTAAATATGAGCCTTTAGACCAGAGGCTGCCAAACTTTCTGAACTAGATCTCCTCTCAGCAAATTACTGTTGAGCATGCAAATATATGCATATTTATTTTAAAATTGCAATCAAGCTCTACTGTACCGGATATTTGGTACATTATCAAATATGCAATAAATAAACATTTTAAAAGCATGAGAGTAGAAGTAAAACACTTTAAGATAAAAAGTTTTTAAAATCTCAGGTAAATGTTATATTCACATAGCATGTAATACAGTTATATGCTATTAATATTTTAGGGAAATCGATGTGGTTGAACTGTGCTTCACTGTTTTCTTAAACTTAGTTTACAGTATTGATATTTGTGAATTCTTGTCCAAATTCAGTCCATTTTGATATTTGCTTTTTAATGACTCTCAAGATGCTGCACAGAAATATGTTGATCCAATTAGAAGGCGGGTGTAATTGGATTTGTTTACTTTGTAAATTATGACACTCATTTAAAAATTCTCTCTGCCACTTAATGTAAAAATTTTGGTTAACCAAATGTAGCTAGCAAATTTCTCATTGGTTTTAATTAGTTGGTTTACATTTAAAACTAGATTAAAGCCACTAAATTCTTCATTTGGAAGATTTTTTTACTACAGATGGGAAAGCGGAACTTTTATTTAGGACATGGCTTAGACAGTATACAATGGGATGTCATTTCTAATGGCTGTTTTCCAAGTGTTTTCTTAGTAGCAACTTAAAAATTTGTTAGAAAAACAGCTAATTTAAAAAACTTTTTACAAATTTAAGTTTTATCCTGAAGAGTGGGATTTTGAAATTCTTGTTGGAAATACATGTTTAGTAGTTTACAACTACTTATCGTCTCAGAAAACACCAGATTTGGATTATTTACTTTATTATAAATGAGAAGTTTGACTTTAATTTCAACAACCCTTTAGTATTTTCCCATAAAATAATCATTCTAATCTCAGTGTGGCACCAGCGGTTTTCATGATTGCTTCCTACCTCATTACAGAGTATTATAAACATTTCACTATTTAGCAGTGTCGCTTGCTTCTTTGAAAAATTAGCAAACAACCTTAGTGAGAGACTTCAGCATGTAAATTCTACTTGTTGTAATGCTCTAAAATCAAGCAAACAAGAAGGCTGGCTTTTACCATTGAGCTGTATAACTCCATTCTTTCAGGACTGATCACATCTTATGGTAATAAGCAATCTTCCTGAAACTGAAGACTGAGGAAAACTGGTGTTGCTGTCATATTATGTAGCAGTGAAGCTTAATTTTTTCAACTAAATGTTATGAAAATTAATATAAAGGGGGTTCAGATTTTCTTCCTAAATATCAATCCTGTACACCCTTGAAGTTCATGAGTCCTGTTAGGTCCTTTTTCTTCTGTGGGTCTTCTTTCTTCTGTCAGGTTTCTTTTTCTTCATTCCTAAAATGAGGGAAATGAGTCCAGTTATGCATTTGAGGGTTTCTTACTCTTACTTTCTCGAGTTCTTTTGGTTTTTCAGCATAATAGAGTGAGCTACCAAAAGCTAGCTGGTGTTGGAAGGCTGTATGGGTGAGCTTTTTGAGGGAGGTTGGTATCAGTGAAGGCCAGTTGAACCTAGATGAGCTATGCACAACAGTCCTGGGTGGGAGGGTGTCATTGTAAGTAGCAGAGATGGGGAGTGAGAACAGGGCAAACCTACAGATGGTGCTCTTGTTTTTGGACAAATTACTGTATTTTGACTTCTGGGCTTCAATGACAACTTGGTAAAACGGAGCGAGTGGTGGAAAATTGTCCTTGAGATCTCTTTCGGTTATAAAGGATCCCAAGTCTGTTTGGATATTTGGAGCATTAGTGAATGCCACGGAGAGGGAGTGCCTCGCACAAGAGCCCAGAGGCCCTTTACAGTGCTGTGAAGGTGACTGTGGTCATGACTACCATCTCTGGAGCCTGAGGAGCTTTCCATAGTGGCAACATTTAAGGTGACTGGGAGGGCAGTCCCTGGGCTCAGAATGCTCCAGCTCTGCCACTTAGCACTGGAATGTAGTTGGGTAATCTTGGAGGCTATCCATTCCTCATTTTCATCATTTGCAAAATTAAACTGGAACAAATGATACGAAGTGGAGAGCTTAACACAGTGCCTGGCATATGGTGCCTGTTTAATAAACGGTTATAATTGGTCCTGTAGCTTTTGATCTGCTTCCCTCCTTGCACCTGGAGGGAATCAACACACTTCTTTGGTCAAACTCAAACTCGTTTCTACCGAACAAAAACAATAACCCTGACCTGAATCTGTACAAATAGAAAAGCTGTTACCCCCACTAAGTCCATCCTGAAGCCCCACGAATCATTAACCCCTACAGTTTGTTACGCTGGTCCTTAATACCTCTTTTACCTTCATCCCCCCAAATACCACCTCTGCACTGAGCAAATCTCATGGCCAAATGCAGCAAAGTCATTCCTTGTCTTTTTTCATAAGTGCAGCTTTGAAGCAGAAATATTACTTTGTTAGAGCTTAGAATTTGCAAGTGTAAATCACTTCCATAGCTAGGTGGGTGAATCCAAAAAGATAAGGGTGTTAGGAGGTGCATTTCCAAGTTGGAAATACCCTCAGATTAACTGGCAGCTGCTTGTTAATAGCATACTATTTTTCCACTCTCAAGCACATTATTATTGCCAACTTGATGTCTTAAAATCAAGTTCCTGATTTAAAAATGGGAGAAGAAATTAAATCTTAATACTTCTAATCACCCCCCCTAATAAATAAGCAGGTGAAATACATTTGGCCATCTTTGTGGAAGATGACACACTTTCTGAGAAAAGGAGAGCAACAAGAGACTTGAACTAGGAAGCTGCTTCTGTAGTGAGGATAGTCAATTTGCCACAGCTAGGAGTGGACCACTGAGACTGAGTGGGTGTCCAAGGTCACCACCCTAGTAGAGCTGGCAATTTTGGAATGTCATCTAAAACGCCCTCTGAAAGGATGTCAGAAGAACCCTTTGTGAACAAGCTGTAATTGACCTATTTAATTTTCTGTGTCTCAAACTGGTGCATGCACTGCCTCGGGAGGTTACAGTGCTATGCCCAGGAGGCACATGAGGCTGTAGAATAACATGCCACATCCCATTGTACCTGGTCTTGGCTTGTCTTCCTCCTTTAGAGATTAAAACTAACAGGGATATAATTTGGAGGCTGTTTGCAAATGTAATGATTAGGAACTCAGGACTTGTGGTTAGGTAAAACTTCCTCATTCCTGGCTCTAGCACTTAGGAACTTGAACTAGTGGCTTAACCTCTCTGAAACCATGGGTGAAACTTCACAAGATTTTAATGGAGACTAAATGAAAGTGAGTCTAGCTCTTGGCACAAGGCCTGGCACATACCTGTAATTGGTAGTGGTGACTGTTACAGGCTCTTGGTAAGAACAAAGTTAATTTGGTTGTAAGCAAGAGCAATTGACTTAGTGTAAGTCAACTAAGGAAAGTTTATTGTAAAAACACAAAAGACAATATAAAGTTGGCATGTGGATCAGGGCGAACCAGGAAGGAAGCTATACTCCCCCCCAACCACTCCGTCAACTGGGGAGAGAAGATGAACCATACCCCCTCCTGTAAGCAACCAGATGATTTGGAGGAACTGTATTGTTTGATTGACTTTGCAAGACTAAAGCCGGTAGTCTGAGCTACTATTTAGAGGAAACAATATACAATATAGTAACTATTGTAGATTTCCTACTGTCTCATAACTGTTTTGTTTCATTTTATTGTTCTGTTTTACTCCCTTAAAAAAAAAAAAATATATATATATATGTCAACCAAAGAAGGAAAATCTAGCAGGTTTTGTAATAACCAAACTGGAAAATCTAGAACCAGCAACTCCTTCATTCTGCCTGTTTGTATTTATTTCATTCATCTCCTGGAAGTATGTGGTAGCAAACTTTCTTGCCACTTACAATATTTTCTTGGAAAAGTTTGTGTGAGAGTTTGACTGTGCTTCCTACACTGTGGATACAGAAAAGAATTATGCACTGCTAGAGGCTGCCAGCCTCAGATATCATCTAGCCCATGGATGGCAATGACATAGCGCAAGGTTCTTTCTCATCCCCCTTATGCCCATGGCAGACATCACCAATCAATCTTGAGAGTCTTTTTTTTTTTCCCCTGAATTCAAGGCTGGCTTCGTAGTCCCTTTCAATTTTGAATTTTCAGGCACTTCCAGACAGCCACTATCAAATGAATGGAAAGGGCTCTTGAGATAAAACTGATCTTCCATTCTTTATCAAATTGCTTTGTTATAGATGAAGAGTTGAGGTTCAGAGAGGAAATGTAACTAGCAAAGTCACAAGTTGAGCTAGAATTAAAGCCAAGCATTGTTTAGGGGCAACACTATCCTGTAAGGGAGTTGAAATGCAGTGAAGTGCCAAACCAGTGGGTGCTGGAGGGTTCTAGGGAGGCATTCTAGCAGGCTGAGGAAGACTTGGATGGATAGAGAGGAAGGAGAGTAGCACTCATGTAATTATACATATTTTCAAAGTTGGGGGAGACTGGGAACCCTGATCTTTGAAGGAAGATTCTTCTATAAGCTGCTGAGGTGAAGTGTCAACAAAGCTTCCCTTTTGTCCCGGTATTTGCCATAGGAGTCATCTATTGCATTTGTTTCTGCTCTTCTGTGTGGAGGAAGGCAATGGTCTATTGATGATCATCCTGATAACAACTGACTTGGTTTCTCACCATTGATTAGGCTAATTCCACTGATACTGCACAAGAGACCCAGTTTAAAACAATGATCTTTTTTTTTTTTAAATTGTCTTTTGTTACAAGCATAGACAAGGCTGAGAAGGCAGAGCGCTGTCTGTGTTGGGTGGATCCCCTCAGGAAAAGGCACATGTACCTCCTTCTTCTTTTTTCTTTGGACCAAGTTTAAAGGTGTTATTTTAAAAGTTGGCATATTTTAAAAATTCTTCTCTATTGCAGGTCTTTTGGAAGAGCCCTTGGGTTTTTGAATACAATTTCTGCTCTGAATAGGACATGTAAAGCAGAATGGTTTTGGAATAAAACCAACTTGGGTTCCAGCCCAACTAGCTATGTGACTGAGAAGGTTGCTGCCTCAGTTCCTCCCTCTGTACAGTGTGGATGATTTGAGCGCTGGCCTTCTATGGTTGTTTGCAGATTCAGTGGAATGATGAATGGAATCACTCAGTAAAGTACCAGACACAAGAAGACCCTCAATAAATTACAGCCATTAGTTCTTTATAATTAAGTTTTAATTAGAGTGTTATCTTAACTCTAGAATTCTGTGATTCCCTTTGCCAAAATGCTTGATGATGAGTATCATATAGAGATTTTTGAGAAGAAGCAACATTAAGTATCCTTCTGGTCTCTCTCTCTCTCTCTCTCTTGCTGGGACTTGAGCTCAGAGTCTTCCTTCTGCTAAGCTTGCACTCTACCACTGAGCTATGCCCCCAGCTCTGAATTTTTCATTTTTACTGCACTATTTCTTCATTTCTGAAAGGTGGATGGTGGAATTTAATATGCATGCCTTGGGCAGCAGAGGAAGGAAGGAATTCAAAAGTGGGACATTTCAAAGCCAGGTAGCTGGCTTTTCACTTCTGTGGATAGACTAAAGTCTTGAGAAGCTAAGTAACTTGATGAGAGACACACAGCCATTTGTTCAGAGACAGAAAGAGAGAGAAAAAAAGGAAGCAATTGTAAAGTCAAGGACTGCCTGCATTTGAAAAATTTTTTTTCCCACTTAGTTTTGGTTTATGTCATTGTTGTGAGAGGGAGGATGAGAGAGACCTGAATTCAGATCCAGATGATCACTTAATAGCTGCATGACCTTGCAGCTATGTCTGAGCCTCAGTTCCCTTATTGGCAAACAAAATTGAAGATACAGCTCATAAACTTGTCAGTTAAATGCCAGAGTACACGTGACATGACCTAGACAATGCCTGACATGCAGTATTCAACAAATATCAGTAGTGATGATGACAATGACATTGGAAGCATTTAGGAAAAAAGGTCTGAGTGGGTAGAAGAAAATCAGGCAGTAGGTCCAAGAGGAAGTTGCCACTGGGAGCCCCTCCCTTGTTTCCCTCCTTGGTGTGTGTTTGGAGAATGTCGGTTTGGCAGAAAATGCTGAGGCGTATCATCTGTCAGGTGTGTGCCTGGACTGGAGGTGGGAGAAAGGTGACCGACTAGGCTGGGCTGGGGTGTCTGTGTCTGCAACTCTGGAATCTCAGCCAGGCAGGCAGTGCTGGAATGCAGCTCTGGATATGTGAGGTGAGGGTGAGGGAAGGGGAATTGCTGAAAACCAGGGCTTAATCCACGGGGCTTTCGCATGGGCCATTTGCAACTCCTTTGCAGATCTCTGTTCCCTGCTCTGCGAAAAGGTTGATCACATAACTCATTTTGCATTGCCAATTTGGCTAGGTCTATCCTGGTCACTGGGCTAGTTATGGGGATACAGTGGACATTTGAGTTTTGTTTAGTGTCCGGTGGAATACTGTCTGCTGTGGGAATTCTGATAGGACCAGAGACATGACCCTCACAAAAATCCATAGGATTAGCCATTTAAATTATAATTACCAATTTAATTATAAATTCAAGTTTTGTCCTAAGAGGAACCACACTATCACATGGAAAAAAGATTATCCTGGCACACAACAGACACCTAACCAGTACTTCTTAGATAGATGGGAAAGTGTGAGAAGCCCAAGTGCTGAATGTGTATTTAAGATCAGCTCTTTGTTTTCTCCAGGTAGCAAGATGGCGCCCCCTGGGGGGAAGGTACAGTGAAGCAGGAAAGAGGTTACAGAAGCTATTAGAAGTGGCAAGATGCCCAAGATAAATTTCACCTTCTTCACCTGCTTGTGCAAAGCATGTCAGCCCCAGTGAAGTACATATTACTTTCCAGTTTCACAGGCCATCATTCTTCCCCTTTTCTTTTCTTCTCTGGCTTTCCATTCTTCTGTGTTCAGTAAGACCCTTCTGGCACTTGTTTTCTGGGAGCATTGGCTGTTAGTCAAATCCTTTCTCCCTTCAGGGAAACAAAAGCAAATCAATATGTGATATTAAACAACCTGGAAGACTCCAGTGATTTAACACTTCCCATAAACGTCAGCCAGCCCTGTAGCTGGGGGTGATTTCACTCTTCACATCTCTCATTCCCTGTTTCTTTTCTCAGCTGTCTGCTGATGCCTTCCTTGCAGTGGCTCAGAGAGGCCAGGACAAAAGAAGCTTAATACCAAGACGGTCTCAAAATCATTGAAGGCATTCAGAGAGAGGTCTGATGTGCTTCTTGTGTGGGACAGTGGGTCATTTAGGGTTCTTCCAACTGGAACGGTCCATCTCAAGTAAGTCAAGAAGAAACTTTACCGATGAAGGGCTTTTAAACTCCAAGGATAAGAATGATTGGAGGGCAAATTTGATACAGTTTAAGCAATGTTACTGGGAACTACTTTATATCTCTCTGCATCTTCATTCCACTTTCTCCTATCTAAGCTTGCTTTTGGGCTTTAAGGTGAGAGCAGAAACTCAAGACTTACCATCGTCTCAATTCCATACCCAGCAGAGAAGAGCATTGCTCTCTACTGTGGTCACCCCAGCGAAAGGCAGTTTCTGTCACTGGCTCTGCTTGGGCCTGGTCCAGCTGTGAGCTAGTCACAATGTGGAGGGGAAATAGGATGGTCTGATTAAGTCTGAGTTTTATGGTCCAAACCTGAAGTTAGGAGTGGAACTCTCTCTAAAGCTTACTGGCTAATGCCAGTGGAGAGTATGGTTTTAAGAGAGCGAATCATGGTGTATGTCCCAGAGGAATCAGAAACAAACAGAGATCATCATAAGCCACAGATGGCCATGACTCTTCCAGTACTTTCTAGGGTTTTTGTTTAAGGCAGATCACATAGCAAAGATGAAGCCATACTGTGTGTATTTGTCATTGATAAAATCTAGAAAATGGGTATCTCAAAACCTGGTGATCACATGCAAACTCAGAGGAGAGAAGCCTTGTCCAGGCTTTTCCAGTATGTGAGAGCAGGGCTACAGTGAAGCAACCAGCCTGGGTGTCTCTCCTCTTAGCCTGCCTCTGGAAAAGCTGTTCATTTGGTGAGTCCTGGTGCCATGGGAGATGCTACTTGTATCGTGAAGCTGGTGATTAATTGAATGCTAGGTCCACAGCAAGGGTGAGAAAGCTCCGGAGTCAACTGCAGCCTTTTACCACTGGCTGTTTGAAAAGGAAAAAGTGGGGGAGAAGTGGCATCATTTCAAGGAAAGGAGCGTAGGTAATTCTTTTTTCCTTCTTATCTGTTTACCCCATTCATCCACCCCACTCAGAGACAGTCTTATGGAGTGTAGGATAGGGCAGAGAAAACAGAACTGGTGTAAGGATTCAGAGACCTGAGTCTTCATCTGTGCTCTGCTCTGCGAGTGTAGGCAACTCTAACTCTCTCTTCCACTGAAACTCTGTTTCCCCATTTGGTAACATGGGGCAGTTGGATGACAGAACTCATTCATGTTTCTTGTTCTATTTGGAAGGATCTTCATGAACAGAACCTAAGACCTAGGGTCTGTAGAAGACAAATTTGGGGAGCATCACTATTTCTAAAAAGTCGTGGAAGTCAGCTTAGGCTGGGTGTTAATCTTTGTGTAGTGCTGTAAGAATCATGGCCATCTGTGGCTTATGATGACCTCTATCTGTTTGTTTCGTATTCCTCTGGTAGGTACACCATGATTCTCCCTCTTAAAACTATGCTCTCCACTGGTGTCTTGGCTCCTGCATCCCTTCTGGGCAGATTTTCATGGAGTTCCACGGACAGGCCTTAGAGTCAGAAAGCAGTAGTTTTTAGCAAGCTTGTTTATGGAGGGACAAACACAGTACACTCTAAAGAAGGCTAACTTTCATCAGTAGGGATAGAATACCCTCCAAAAAAGGGAGTGTGCACATTGCCCAGAGATGGAAACTATGGCAAGTTCCAGAGTTGTTTTTTCTTTTGTTTTTCTAGAACTTGAGGAGTGGTTGGATTGGTAAGTAATGGTGCTTCCTTACAGCGAGTCTCCACTCTGACGTCAGGAGGGGCAGTTTATGAACTTGCTTGGGCCTAGTTGGAACCAGCATGGTGGCTAAAGCTCATGGGGCTGGAGCCAAAATCATAACAAATGCATGTAAATGGTGCCTGATTAGGTCACCACAGTTTAACTTTGGGTTTATGCTTCAACCAGTTGACTGCGTAGCACCAAAAGGTGTAAGACTGCGTAGGAAGTGTGAATTTGAACGGGGCATGAAGTGCTCTTTCTCAGGAAGCCTGGTGATCTCAAATTTAGGAAATACTGATCATGGTTTTTCTTAAAAATTGACTCTTATAGCCCTGTTGCCAGTTTCCTAGAAACAGCTCATTTTTGACTACTTTCCTTATTGTTACCTCCCCTTGGAAGTACACATGGCAAACTTTGAATCTGTGGCATTTAGTAGGTAATAAATATTTGCAGAATGAATGAATGTGATTTGAGCAGATTTCTAGCAGGACCTAACAAGATGCCACCCACTGGGTTCAGCTGGCCCCTTTCCAGAATGGTGTCTTGTCAACTGACCTCTCCCGGGGACACTTGGATTGGAGTCACTCACCAGCTGCTGCAGCCCACTGTATTTACTGCTCCATTCTACTGGTGAGTTTTTTCCTGGAAGTCTAGCTGATTCACTTTAAAATTCTACGAGTAATTCTTTAAATGACAATAGCATAAATCACTTTTCTATGATTTTATTGATGGGTGTTTACATTGCATCTGAGTTTTTGTGGTATCCAGTGCACTCTGATGAACCTCCATGTAAGTGCCTCCTAGTTACAGCTGTATGAATTTGTCTTTGACAGCTGTCTAGGAATGGGATCCGTATAGTCACATGTTCAACCTTGTTAAATTGTGAGATATTTCTCTAAAAGTTTGGTACAGATTTGTGGCCCTAAAGCAGTATGTAAGAACTCAGTCCTGTGTGATATTGTCCAGTCTCATGGAGTGCCCAGTCCTACTTCTTCATTCCATGACCAAGGCTTATACTTCTACTCAAACGCCACCAGTGTTTTTGACACAGAGTGTCTAAGAGGAGGGGACATGAAAGGAACAATCTTTGAGAACATTTAATTTGAGTTATATACAAATCTATCAAGTTCAAATCTATAGACTTTGACGTATGATGGGCTTGAATCCTGGTTCTGCTATTTATTAATTGTGGGGCTGTTTGTAAGCATGTTTTTCTCTGCATCTCAGTTCTTTCCTCTGTGAGGTGGGTAATGTGGTAGTATTTACTTCCTGTGTTACTTGAAAGATGAGAGGTGTTAATACTCATACTAAGCAGAATAAGTGGCTTGGTTCATGGTAAGAGATCAATATATGACAGCTATTACCATTGTTACAGATCAAATTTCCAATCATTACATGGTTTTCATTCCTGAGGACTCCCTTTCCAGCTAAGAAATTCACATTTAAAATATTTTTTCTATGCCAAACACACTACATGAGTTAAGCAACATTTAATCCTTTAGTTCAGTTTTAGCTATGAAAGCCATCTGTGACTGCTAACCAGCTTCAGAGTAGCAGAAGGGAACAGTGTTATTACTCTGAGTTAATGTGATTCCAGCCCCAAAACAAGGCAACATTGTTTTCAGTTAGCTAGTGTGGTTTCATCATATGCAAATGTGCAGGCTTTTAGAAATATTACCTTTAACCAGAGATATCATATAACTACTCATGCTACCGCTAAGTTGTGACCCTGATCTAGCTCTTAACACTGTGTTTCACAGATGGGGAAATGGGGTTCAAAGAAGAGCAGGCGACTCCAACTGTTCCTTCATAGAGACACGGTCATTTACTTTGTGGTCTGGTTTAATCTTAGTTCATACTTTTACTAATTGGAAGAGGG
>RJWM01020791.1:0-36549 GCA_004363535.1 Dasyprocta punctata | reverse complement strand
CAAAAGCCACCCCAGGGTGGGATCCAAGCAGCCTCTGGACACAACCTCCCCAGCCCACAGGGTCTGCCTTCCTGTTCCTCCCGCGAGGTCCTGGTGTGCGGTGCCCATTCGACAGCTCCGCCACTGCCCTGCTTCTCTTCCATCCTGGAAAGCAGGCTGAGGACACCACGAAGGACGAGCATTGCTCCCTCCCTGCTGGACCAGGGTGAGGGCAAACTCCTGCAAACGGCACCCCAACACTGGGTGACACAGGAAGGCCCCGTGGGTCACACCTGACCTTTGGGTCTCGACTGATCGCCAGCCAGGACCGGGAGGTTCCCCAACCGACACAACGCCAAAAGGGGTTTCTCACCTGCTCGGATTCCGCCCACTGTGAAATAATCTCCCAAGGGTGAATTACCAGTGCAAGCTCTAATGGGCCACCTCGTTTCACAGTGAGTTTTGCATTGAATGAATTGGTCGAGTAAAAACCACTCCTTTATACTAAAAAGGCTTTACTGCCAGATTCTGCCTGAACATTCAGGTCAAGGAAACAACTGAGTTGTGATTACAGGCAGAGTCAGACTCAGGGCAAGAACTCGAAGCACTAAGCCTGGAGGAGACTGTAATTCTCTGCCAAGCGCCAGGCACACCTGTGTCGTGCCAGGCAGCTACACCCTGGCAATGGGCCTGGCACAGCCCTGAGCAGGAGGGAGAGGCTGGGAGGAGGACGCCAGTGTTGGAATCTACCATCCACCTACAGAACAGTACTAAAAAGATAGGCAGAATAGCTCTTTGGGTAAATGAAAAAAAGCAATAGAACAAACATTTGCATTGAGTTACAAATAAAACCAAGTTATAACAGTTCAATTCAAAAAGCACCAGCCAGTACTGTCGTTGCCTAACGACGCTTTAGAAGAACTGTCTGTAACTCTCTGTGCCAAAGCTCATCTGGCCCCGGTGATGACACGAACGCAGTGAATCCAAGACACGAGGCAGCAACACGAGGCAGCAACAGTGTTGGATCCGGTGTGGAGCCCCACCAGGCCCTCGAGGAGCGTGCGCCTCACCACCCACATGGCCACACCAGGGGACAGATGTGAGGCTGCGGTGGTCTGCAAGCCGCTGCCACGGTGCAGATGTACCGGGTCACCGGTCTCAGAGGTTCCAGCAACTAGCAAGCAACTGTATGAATTCAAGAAAGCAACGAGGCATCTGGTCATCACCAGGAAAACCAGCATCAAGTAGCCAATACTTCCCAAAACTGCAGGTACAAGCTTCCGAGGTCAGTGCCCGCACCCCCCGCCCCATAACATCGCTTAGAATAGACTCAGGTGATCCACTTCCCAGAGAGCCAGGCGGAACTGCCCAGGGCCAGGGGGGCCCCAACATCGTACCCAAGTGGCACCCATGCCGCCAGACAGCATCCCAGGCCTGCTGTCCCCGAACTTCCCACAGGCTGCCAGGCCTCAACCCAGAGGTGGTCAGCAGCCCCCAGCCTCCCCCGAGACGCCACGCCTCTCACAGCACAAGCAGGGTCACACCAGCTCGAGCCAAGTGCGAGTTCCAGGGCATCTTTATGGAGGCGTGTTCCCCACACAAGAGGTTCTCCTCGAAGAGAGACTCTTTGCTCGTGAGCAGCATCAGCCTAACGGTCTTCGGAGCGCTTCACACCTGCCGGGAGCCAGGCTCTTCCGCGCTGACGCAGGGTGACAGCCTCCCCGCCTCCCAGGGCAGCGGGCTTCGAGAAGCAGCGTGTGGGGCGCTGAGGTGAGACCAGGGGAGCAGGCCCGGGGCCCGGGCTGACGGCAAACGACTGATTCCGCCTACCCCAGATCCAAGGTCCACTGTACACATTTGGAACCCAAGGTCTTCAAAAGAGGTTTTTTAAAAAAGCTTCGAAGGACCATCAATTTGTGGAATGCCAGCTACCCAAATCAAACCCAAGTCTGCTGCCTTGTCTTCAGCGCCTTGGCTACAGGGCTCTGGGGGTACCCACGGAAATACACGCCGAGCACCCAGTCACACAGGCCCTGCTACCCTCTCAGCTGTGGAACCCAGCATCAGAGAAAATACATTTTTGCTCTTCCTAAATTTATCTGTACATTTTAAAAACCACAAAAAATATGTGCAGATTAAATCTCATTCAGTTCAAACCAACAGCTTATGAAAAATGCATAATGCTGTTAAAAATACAACATGCGTCAAAGTATCATATGAACTCTATTTTTCCTACTAGTTGAGAAAGTTGATGGAGCACGACTTCACTCTCGCATATCTGAAGAATTCAGCTTGCTCAATCGCAGCCTGGACTCCCAAACATTCTCAAATTTCTCCTGGCAAGACTTTCATTTATTTCCAAAGGATTTTACAGGTCAAGATCTTCTCTGACACCAAATGTGGGTACACAGTGAAAATGAGCTCTATCGCAGGAGTAAACCCAGAGAGGCAGCGACAGTGCGCGTCCGCTGACGTCCCCACACAGGCATCCAATCTGTCCCCCATGAGGAGGGACCTTCACCCTCCCCGTTCTTTTAACTACGGTATGAAATGAGCTTAAAACCTCATCATAAAGATCAGGCACTGAAGGAGAACGCTTCTGTCCCTCTCGCTGAGGGCTTTCCCAGTGTTCCAGCACCACTGGGAGACATTCAAGATTTACCTTCGAACATATACATACACATATATACATACACACACACACACACATTACATAGATATGTGTGTGCACAAGACAGATGACTATACTACTAATGTTAGTTCATCTAAAGGAACAGTTCGTGCTTTCAATGTTTGATTCATCATTTTTTTCATGCCTAAATTTTATAATCTAAACAAGTACTTTGAAGATAACAATATGCAATATATTAACTGGTGTTAATTTCCTGTTATTTTGTTTTGAAATTCTGTATCATTTGTTTTTATTCTTTTTTGTTCTTTTGTTTTTAAAATTAAAAAAACTGAAAAAAAATTAGATTTACCTTATGAAAGTCTCACTTCAAACAATTATCTAAGAAATTTTGTAATGCCCTCAGTGGACGCCAATGCCAGTTTACACCATGATCAGTGTTGTCTGAAATTCCACAAGGGCCACTTTCCTGCTAAACCTCAAAGATGACCGTGCACACACAGCTTCCACGTGAGACGGTCAGCTGCGTCAGCGCAGCCCCAGCGCCACGGGAACCAGGAGCGACGCTGCAGACAACCAACAAAGGCGCTGAAAAAATCCAACACAACTCACAAGCTGAGGTTCCTAAGAGTAAAATACAAGAGACAACAGTGAGGACAGATGGGCTCAGGTATCTTGTCCTTATATAGCAAGGTTTGTCTGCGAGACATGGGATGTGTGTTCTCCTTCGTCCAGGGGCAGCCGGAGGGTCATTCCAACGAGCCGGTAGCTGGCAGAATTATGTATGCATTCCTCAGACAGCTTAAGACCTTAGCGTTTCAAAACAAGCAAAATATGTCTTAATCATCTAACTCCCTCAGAATTATATACATTTTTTAAAGTACTATGCTTTAATAATGTAATGTAATAAATGTCTAAATTTACCAAAATACTCTGAGAAGATGTCATTTACCATAATATCTGTAACTCTCACCCCTAAGAAACTCAAAGTAGTAGGGAAGAAATACGCCCAACGAGCCACAAGAGCTTCCTGTGCATCTTGCGTAGGGTCTCGTATGGATCTGGATTCAACAACATCTCCCACCGGGCGCGGTGGCGCACGCCTTTAATCCCAGCACTCAGGAGGCTGAGGTAGGAGGAGCGTTGTGAGTTCGAGGCCGCCTTGGGCTACAACGCGAGCGCAAGGCTGGCCTGAGCTACATAGTGCGACCCTGCCTCAAAAAATCAGGACTGGAGTTAGGCTCAGTGGCTTAAGCGCCTGCCCTGGCAGGTGCGAGGTTGTGAGTTCAATCCCCGGTGCCGCAAAAAAAAAAAAAAAAAAAAACACATGGACCCCACTTGCCAAATGCACATAACCACACTCTGCTTTCACGTCCAGTTCAGTGCTGACTGAGAACGGCCCAGGCAGGGCCCACGCTCGCACCACTGACCCTTCATACGAAACAGACACCTGCCCCTGCCAGCGGGGCGGGGCTGCCAGCTTCTCACTGGCAAGGGAATGCTCGCAATTAGGTTCATTAGCAGAGACCACTCTGGGCTCGTGTAAAATACGACCACGGAAGATGGGGAGTGAACCCTTTCGTTTTCAAGAACATAAACGAATTCAAGTTCATCAGTGCTCTGTGCAGAGTGCCGCCACTTGCTCGCTTGAAGCTGAGCTGGGATTGCTAAAAGAGTAGATTTTAAGTGTTTTCACCACCAAACAGTAAGCGTGCGAGGTAATGCGTATGGTCAGCAGCTCGATCCGGCCAGTCAGCACTACGCACACAGGTGAAAGCGTCACATTGCACATGCTAGGCACGCGTGTCACTTCTCCAACACACACTAACTTACCAGCGTTGGGGGAGTTACAGGCAGAGCGTGCAATGCTGACAACACGAGCCCAGCTTGCATTTGTTAAACGAATGAATGATGACCTCGTCGGAAGTTGGAAATGCGAGCTGCTGCACACCTGGCTAGTTGAGGGCCACCGGAGATCAAAGCTTGGGCTACTTCCTGCTTCTCTAGGGACACAATGGCTCCCCCATGGGGCCCAGAAGAAGTAAAGGAATCTAATTCCTGTCTCCTGGCACTCGTGGCTGAGCGTCATTTATTCAGCTGTCATTCGTTTATTTAAGAAATATGTGCTGGGTAGTCATTGTCACCATCCACTGTGTCTGGCCCTGGAACTACAACAACACTGTGCAAGGTGGAAAAGAGCCTAGCAGGGCCTGCTCAAAGTACCGGCAGGGTCTGCATTGAGGTGTCACGCCCGCTGAGTGCTCAGCGGAAGCCCGACTCCACCCCAGGCTCGGACCCCAGGACGAGCCCTTGGAGAGAGGAGGAGGTCCTCCCACAGTGAGGTCAGGAAAGCCTGCAGAGAACCCCAGCCGCCTCCCCGGGAATGAGCGCCGCGCTGCCATCTAAACACCATGCGCACTACCAGCATGGGCTGCACTGGGCAGACAGACACGGTCAGGCTGACTTTTTCAAAACTCACTCTGCAGAAATGCAGAGCACAGATCAAAAGATCCAGATGTGCAACTGGGGCACACAGTACGTGTAAGCTGCACTCGAGAACAACTTCTTTTGTGGCTGAAACTAGACTAAAAAGGGAAATGGACTGACCGGCCAGGTGCCTGAGATCTGACAACCAAAACAAAAAGGCGCTTACTGCTTCTGAGTTTCTATTTTTCTCATGTAAAACCAAGTTCCTTTCCATTTGCTCATGGCATAAACACAAAGACAGTGCTACCGATTTCACGGAGCACTTTCCACTGTGAATGGGAACCATGACCCCCGCACACAGGCGCTCATACAGGTCACCAACGGAGCCCATCCGCCAGGCCTCCGACAGGGACACCGGGCAACACGGAGCAAGAAAACACAGCCCCAGCCCTTCTTGAGCCCATGACCCAAAAACTACATGAAGATGTTTTACACCCAAGATGCGTCTGGCAAAGAGAAGGCATTCTCATTAAATCGCCAGCACTGTCTCAGTACTGTGATGTTCAATCGGCAGTTCAGCAATTGCAGAAATCCAACTTTATCTCAAGATGCTCGAGGAAGGAAATAAGTCATCTCCATTGCATACACAACGAAGTGACTGCTTGGCCTGCAACATGCCTGGAGAGTTCTACAAAGCCAGCACACTTCATTAAGTTGCTGAATTGTTTCCTCCCCACATCTGAGGACACCAAGACACGCTCCCCTCTAGCTAAAGATCAACTTCAGGAAGAGGGTCCTGGCTTTATGAAGCCCCATTATGCCCACAAGGAAAGAGGGAAAGAAACCTCAAGCCCAGACCCAAGAGGTCCACACCAGTGGCCCCGGCACAAGACAGAATGACATCGCGGCTGGCTCCCAGGCCCCGGGTCCCCTGCGCACGGCTGACGCCTCCGTGTTGAGACTGCTCTCCCAGTGTCGGGTCTCACTGACCCAACTGCACAAAGCGGCCAGGCACATCCAACACAGGACACAAAGAGCAGCCAGGGACACCCTCGTCCTTCCCATCTGGAGTCTGCCAGCCCCCAGCGCTCCTCCACACAACGGGGCGGGCACCACCAAAGCCTGCGTGACGCCTCCAGTCCCTGCCCCCACCGCACCCATTGCTCCCTCTGGGACCTGTATTCCTCTGTTTTGGTGCAGGACCGAACCCAGGGCCTTGTGCAAGGCAGGCAATCACACGGCCACTGAGCCGCACCCTCGCCCCTCAACTGAGCAGATGAGGAACCTGAGACACTGCCAGTGGAAGGAGGAGGGCACATGCAGGTGCCACCTCCTGTGCAGCATGTGGACGTCCACGCCGGGCCAGACTAGGTGATGGTGTGGGAGCCGCACCCCTGGGCCGTGCGCTTTACTGGAGGGAGCAGAGGAGACCGGAGGCAGAGAAAGGCCAACACTAGGGACGTGCGAGAAGGCAAGGCCGCCGCCACGGTGGAGACACTGGCTTGGCAGAGAGCGCTGGGGCACAGCAGCACGTGCAGTGACGCCTGGCGGGTGACATCTCTGAGGGGACCTGGGGACGAGCGTCGGAGCAACCAGCAAGGCCAACGATCTTGCAGCAAAACCAGCTGTGATTCAGAAAAAATAAAATGACCCCAGTGAGGTGGGAGGGGGCAGGACCAGCTTTAGGGACAAGTGAAGGACTTCAGCGTTTGCTTTGCGGCTGCACCAGGACACACCGGAGCTTTAAGGTGCAGTGAGAGCGGACTCAACGTCACAAAGCTCACCGCAGTGTGCGTGGGAGGACAGATGGCACAAGGAGGACTCGGAGGCCCTGGAGGCCACGCTGCGTCTAGCCCAGGAGCATGGGGCCAGGCGGACGCCCTGACTTAGTTTACCCCTTTGCCAGTCTGTGAGGGTGTTGGTCGCTGGCCAGAGACTTGCACAGACTGGCGGAGTCCAGGGATCTACAGTCACCAGAACATTGAGTTTCTCACCTTTTGAGAAGCAAATAAAGGATCATGCAAACACAAGACAGTGAACTAGATTTAAAAAAGGCAATCCAGTTCCTGCTCCTGGTAGCGCAGGCAGGGCCTTTACCCAGGGTTGGCGTCACTCTCAGACCTGAAGGATGAGTTTTGGGGTACTTTTTAAAGACCCTAGGCCCCGGAATGAGCACCTCTCTTCACTGGCCCTCCAGTCAGTACAAAATAGCAGAAGTCCAGAATCTTCCAAGGTGTGTTCCCAACACTGGCACCAAAGGGAAAATGAGGGTACAGTGGTCAAACAGGTGGAGGAAGCAGCACAAGTTAAACCAGCCCAGTGCTCACAGCTGCCCTGAGCCTGCTCACCACACGGCCGTTTCATCTACTGGGGCTGACATTTGCCAAAAAAGGTTAATCAGGAAACTGTCCTGACTCTTGGGGTCAAAAATGCTGGCTTTGGATACCAAAAGTCTGTGTAAAATACAAATGTTTCTCAACAGGACCCACATTATGAAATTCCAACAGCCAGAAGCAAGGATGCCACGGTGAGGACCCTAGAATGGGAAGAAGGGTCCCCACAAGTCCGTGTCCCGGAGGTCCTGCGTCCCCTGCTGTCCTGACAGGGCCAGCGCTGCCCAGAAGGCTCCACAGAAAACCTCTGACTGTTTCTGTGAACCCAGCTGCTTAGTTTTTAAGAAGAAAGGAAAACATTAAGCAAGAAAACAATAAATTCTCTTACGCTGCTATTAAGAAGTGAGGTAGAGACGCAGAACCAGGGAGTGACCAGGGAGACACGGATGGGAGGACGTGACACAGGGACCTCCCCAGACTCAAAGATGGTCAAACCGCTTGGGCCACAGCCAACAGAGACACCTCCACAGCAGCGGCGCCGAAACTGACGAGGACATGCGAATCAACACAAAGCCAGACTCAGTTTCCTCTGCCATTCGGAGGGAAGGGCCAGCGCTGCTCCGGCCACAAGCAGGGACACTCTCGCTCTCTCGGGTCACTGCAGGTCCTCAGGAATTCTGGGAAATGTGAACAGGGCTCATGGGGAGGGAGAGGAAACCTGATCAAAACCAGAGGACGATAAAAAATAATCGATGGAAAGAAACAAAATCGAAGGTGGATGATGAGGACCACACTTCAGGTACGTTCATTTTAAGAGACGAACCCCGTGCGAGCAGCACTACCGAGGCGAGGCGCCATGGCAGAGCTATCCAAGCAGAGCCTGCTGGACCACCATGGTTCTCCTTCCTCAGAAGGCCAGCTGGCTAGTTTTTCATTTATTTGTTTGCTTATTCTCTTTCTTTCCTTATTCCGTAGTACTAGAGAATGAACCCAGGGCCTTCACACGGAATGACATTTCCAGCCCTATTTTCTTTTTTTTTTTATTTTGAGGCAAAGTCTTTGTAAATCACTAAGTTGCTCAGGTTGGGCTCAAATTTTCAGTCCTCCTGTCTCAGCCTCCCAGAGCGCTGAGATCACAGATGTACAGCACCACGCCAGGCCAGCACTACGATTAAAAAGCACGCGCCGGGAGAAGACGTAACAGGAAAGTCTGAGGAGGGGTCACAGGAATAATGGCCAGTCCGTGCTACAGGAGCGGAGCAGCATCTGAGATCTGTCTCCCTCTAAGGAATGACTTTGAGAATAGAGACATTTTGTAAAAATTACTCAAAATATTTTAATAGCCAATTTAAGAAGTGCTTCTCAAGACAAGTTACATCCTTTAAAAACTAATCACGGCAGGAAATCAGCGCAGGGTGAGTGTGGTTTTAACGCATGAAACATGAAAGCGTTCGCCCTGCATCCCGTGCCTGGGCTGGAAGCGGGGTGTGGCTGGAAGTTCGCTGGGACCCCCCTCGGCGCAGCTGCCAAACCAGCACCCTGAAGTGATGGCTGAAGAACTCTGCGGTGCTGGTGGAAACCCCAGGGAACTGAGGGCTCTGGAAAACACGGGATGAGGAGAAAACCCCACTCCAGGAGCTCCCTCCTGCCAGTCTCATGACCCAACCTCCCGGCGCGGCCACCTGGCAGGTGGGTGGGGAGTCTGGTGTGTGCAGGGCTGTTTCACGGCCTCCCAGCTCCGATGAGACTGAGCTCCCAGGCCAGCGGGAGGCAGGGATCGCCTGGCAAGAGCAAGCGCTTGGAGTTAGTGTGGCAAAGGAGGAGGAAGGGAAGAGGAAGAGGAGGAGGAAGAAGAGGAGGCGTCCACAGCCCACAGCAGGCTCTGAAGCCAGCACAGCAGGGTCCGCGCGGGGATGCCCCAGGCCTCCCCACACACCTGAGACCAGTGAGCCTTCCTTTCCTCTCCTGGTCACTGTAATGGTCTGCAGTGTCACTGTAATGCCACGCCGATTAATGTTTGTTGAAGCTTACGGTGAAATCCCCCACCTCCAGCCTCAGATGATCACAGGCGGGGATTTCCCGAGGGGCTGGATCCAGGGTGTGCCAAGCTGGGGTTCAGGCTGCCCCCCGGGTGCGGGGGCATCAATCAATAGGCTTACAGCTGGGCAGAATATAGCCAGCTCCTGCTGTTTTGCGCCTTCTGCCTTCTGTGTGCTGCTACGGACGTTTCTCCTGCACTGGCCCCGTGCCAGCCCACTATGGACTGAAACTGTGAGCCAGAATAAACCCCTCCTGCTTTAGCTCTGGGTGTCAGGAACGTCGTCTGAGTGATGAGAAAAGTAACCAAGATGAACCTGTGCCCTACTCAACATATCTTCTTTCCTTGATCCAAAGCTCATTTCAATGGTTCCACATCCTGCACAGCCATGAGCATCGATTATCATCACGGTGTGGCTGGGTTTTTCAGCCTGCCTGGTCGTCCACTGTGATGGCCAAGTCCTTCATGTCTGCAAAGTCACACGTTGCCCTCAGACCCACCCATAACCACACACACGCTCTTGTTGTCACTGCCCTCACTGGGGAGGCACAGTCCCCGCAGCACTGCACAGCCATGAGCATCGATTATCATCACAGTGTGGCTGGGTTTTTCAGCCTGCCTGGTCATCCACTGTGATGGCCAAGTCCTTCATGTCTGCAAAGTCACACGTTGCCCTCAGACCCACCCACAACCACACACACGCTCTTGTTGTCACTGCCCTCACTGGGGAGGCACAGTCCCCGCAGCGCTGCTCTGGCGGCGGTCGAGGGAGGTCACCGAAATGCCAGACCTGCAAAGCCAAAGCCTGGGCGTCTCCTGTGCAGCCAGCCACCCCGGGACCCTCGCTGTCTGCCAGCACGGTGATGTTCCCACCCCCTTCCTGAGAGTCACACAATCAACGTGAATACAATGCCGCTGAAGAGGTCAGGACGATTTAGATGTGCAAATTCCAGCGTGTGGGTTTTAATGCGCTGGTTTCTAGTTAGACCTTTTTGGATTTAAAAAATATGTGCAGAAATCATTCTGCAAGGATCCTGAAAACACTTCAGTCCTGCAGCCACTCCCCACACTCGGCGAAGCCAGCCGGCTCGGGGAGCCTAGGCCCGGGCCCGCGCGGGGTCCCCGTGGCGCCGCGTGGCTGCGTGGGGAGCTCTGTCCTTCCTCCATCTGCACTGGAGGCCAAATCTGCTGACCTGGCGGATCTGACCACAGAGAAAACAGGTCGATTTCTGTGGTTCCAGAAAGCTGAAAACATTTTAAAAAATAATATGCACTTCAAGGATGCTGCTTCGGTCCAACTTGACATTGTCACACGGGTTTTTCTTGCTCTTTTCACTGGCAGGTAAGTAGGAAGTGTTAACTGCCGTACTGATAAGGGTAGATCAGGCTGTTAGGATTTTATACCTAAAGACTGAGAAACCAGTAACTGTTGGAAGCTGGACCTTAATGCTATGTTCAGACTTCTGAGTTACTCAGGGGAAAGCTATTCAGTGAGTCTTTGAGTGAACTGGCACGCGTGTTCACACAAGGACTGATCGAAAATGATGGTGTGTATTCAAATTTTAAAAATGTATTACAGTAAGACACATTGCCATGAATCATCCTCCAAATCTTCCGCCCCACCCCCACCCCGGTTCAAACACATTTATCCCATTGTCCTTGCCACTTTCTGAAGGAGCTCTGGAGTCCTCTTTCCTGAGGGTCTTTACAAGGAAAAGTCACAGCAAATGCCACTGCCAAGGGCCACCCAACAAAAAGGCGGGCTTTCGAAAACAGGACACGCATCCTCGGGGGGCTACCTTCTTTACCAGATCTGGCACTGCACAACTTCCGGTTCCTCCCCACATCAAAATGACCAAGAAAGGGACACACTTTGAATCCATTCAGGACATTGAGGCAGTCAGAACAGTACAACTAAAGACTCAGTAAAGAGGCCTCCAGAGCTGCTGCAGAAAGTGGTAAGGACAACGGGAAGGTTTTTGAGGATTAATGGCAATATGTTTTTCACTATAATAAATTTTTAAAATTTAAACATTCACTATATTTTGCGATCACCCCATGCATGTACAGAAAACTGAAGTACAAAGATCAGACACAATCCTTGAAGGGAGAGACACCCACAATTCCAGAAAGTACTTTTTCAAGTGTCTGTACTATCGGGAAGCTCCACACTGGGATTACAGCAAGGAGCATCCCTGGACCCGGCAGGCGGGAGGAGAGAGAGCGGGATTCTAACGCCACGCAGGAGACTGCACTGAGGACTCCGGACAGAGGGCCAGGTGAGCACGGGGTGGCTGCCACTGAGCAGGACAGGAGCAGGAAGCCACAGTGCCACCCTCTGGCGTAGCTGCGCACCCCAGGCGGTCTTCTGTCCCTCTGGAGGTGACCCGGCGCTGCGCCTGCCCGGGGAAAGGGCGGGTCTCAGCCTGTGCAGCGCCCAGGACCCTTCCCTCCTGTTTAAGGGGCCCTGGGCCTCTGGACAGCTCCAGGCCCAGAGTGACATGCGCCCTGGCCCTGTCATCTCAGCCACACTCCTGTCCCCAGCCTAGAACTCTGCTGAGCAGACGGCATCCCAGTTCCCATCCAAAGCACAGCGACCTCCTCCCCCAGCGCTCTGGGGCTGGTCTGGCTCCAGGATGGTGCTGCCCACACCTGGCCCTGCCCTGGGCCTGACTGTCCCCACCCGAGTTGCTTCTCAGTCTCAGAGACAGGGAGGAAGACCTCCCAGGTCAGGTCCACTCTCCTGCCAGGCCATCCAGAGCCTCCGCGTCTTCAGGAGGCCCCCAAGGCAGGGTGGCTGTCCAGCTCCGCATGCTCTGGGGCATCCTGGGGTGCAAGCTTCAGCCAACAGCCACCAGTTAGGGGCTCTCTTTCTCCTCCTCCTCCTTCCCTCCTTCCTTCATCTTTCCTTCTGTCCTACCTTCCTTTCTTCCTTTTTCCTTCCTTCCTTCTCACCTGCTTCTCTCCTCCCAACCCTTAGGGTGTGTGCGCATGCATGCGTGTGTCTGTGGTGCCTGGGCTCCACACCGCCCTGGACCCTGGAGCCCACTCTAACCTGAGTCACCCAGGCAGGTGGAAGCCCGGGTTCAAGGCCCTGCTCAACACACTCAGCCGGGCCCTGCCGAGGGGTGGCTCCAGTGCCCATGGCCACAGAGTCCCCAACCTGTCCTGGAAACCAGGATCACCAAGTTCTGGGAGGGTGGCACTGCTCAGGGTCACTGTCTGCTCACCAGGGGCCTGCTAAGGGGCGAGCGGGCAGCACGGAGTCACCCCGCTCTGTGTGCATCTGTGCACGTCTCCCCGCACAGCCACCACAGGGTGAGCAGCTGCCTGCACCATGTACTCTGGTCACCAAGCAGGGGGCCACCCCAGTCCACAGCACAGGGCCCAAGGGACCAGGACTGGCAAGTTGCGTGCCTCAGGGGCTCGTCCCGGTGATGAAAGCACACTCACTCACACACACTTCATACACTGGAAAAGTACAAAATGACACTCTCTCCCTGACGCTGTGGAGAGGACGTCCCTGGGGCCAGCATAACCCTCGTGCTTCCCACGTGCGAGGCCTGTTTGAGCCCAGCACCACAGACATCAAAGGAGAGCTTGCCGACTATGCCCGGGGGGCTCTCTTGGTCAGCATGACCATCCAGGACAGCTGCTTGACCCCACGGTCACGGGGTCAGGCTGGAGCACAGGTCCCTCTTCTCCTCCTGGTAGCTACACAACGTGAGGCGTCTCCCAGCACGGCTCTGGGCTTCGCCTCCATCCGGCAGGATCTTTATTTTGTTGGCTTGGGTCCTTGTCCTCGAAACAGCTGTTCAAATCTGCACATCTTACAGAACCGACCGAGGCGCACCGCACGCGTCCGCAGACCCGGAGCTGCTCTGAGACCATGGAGCGAGGTTCCCGCCCTCCGTCCCCTGAACGCGGTACAGAAGGCTCCAATGCAGCAGCAGGATGGGTGGCTGCAGCTCACACAGAGGCCCAAAAGGAAAACCCCACACGAAAACCCATGTCAGGCTGAATGAAGACTACAAGACTGAAGGTGTAGTAGGCTCAGAAAGGCCAGAAAGCACTGAGCACCGCCCCAAGGAGACACGCTAGTTAGCGGGAAATACGCAGAGAGGTCTAAAAGAGTGAGTAAAATTGGGGAGAAAGTCCTGACAACCCAAAAGCCCTCCCTGCCACACACTGACTTCTGTGGGATTTGCTCCGGGCAGCACCCAGCTGCCCTCCTGAGCCCCACCTCTTCCTGCCAGCCCCTGCTGGTCCACGCCACTGCCTGCCAGGCTGGTGTCCCCAGGACACTGCTCCCAAGCCCCCAGCTGGCATCACCAGTGCCCTGCAGCACCTGCCGCATGGCGCCCGGAAAGCACAAGGCGTGGGCTGCAGACACAACACTGCGCCTGCGTGTGGAATGGCAGGGCCAGGTGAGCCCGTCGGAGCTCCCCTCCGACCGTGACGAGCGCAAGGCCTGCACGGAGCCTGGAGGTCCACGGGGCACAGGACAGGCACGGACGCCAGCCCCACTGCCCCGGGGACCAAATGCCTTCGCCCACCTTCACCAAACACTTTAAAGAACTTAACTATTTTAAAATACTCTCTTCACCAACACATATCTAATCCTCTCTACTACTTTTGTCTTTGAGAGTAACGAATAGCACCCCTAACAGTAACAGATAAACCGGCACAGTAACAAGTGAGGCCCAGAAGGTGCACCCTCCCTGGCTCTCCAGGACCAGCCAGCAGGAAGGCAGAGGCCATCCCGGACACCTGCGGTGAAGACCCCGCCATGACCCACCCGCAAATCAGCACCGCTTGCAACTCCTGGGCTGTGGCTGGGATTTCAAAATGAGGTCTGCGGCTCGGGAATATACACCATCAGTGGGAGACGGCTACTTCCACACAGCCACGCCTGAAAGTATCTCAGAAGTGATCCTGTATTTTTACTCTGATTTTAATCTACATAACTAGAGAGAGATTCAGAGAAACCTTCTGACCATGCAGCAGCACCCAAGTGCACGCGGTGTCCCAAAGCTGGCCTCTCTGCAGGGCCACTCCGCCCCCTTTTCTTTTCCACCCCGCTCTTCCCCTGCAGGCTCTGCCCTCCTGTCCCCTTGGCTCCGGCCAGCCTGGCTTCCCCTCCCTTCAGCTCTTCTGCATAAGGAGCCAGTGGTGCCCAGGCAGCCACACGCAGGTCAGAGCCAAGGCACCCAACCCTTCCGACCCTGCAGCGGATTCAAACTGCACCCTCAGGACAGGGTACAGCTTGTGCTGAGCACGCACAAGGCCCTGGGTGCCATCCCCCTGGGAAAACCCCAGCACCCCCAAAATACAAGCTGGAAGACACAGTTGTGCTAAATTAAATGAAAATAAAAGTAAAAATGCTCCTACATGTAAGGTACTCAGCAATGATGAGATATCGTAATTATTAAAGATTTAAAATCCCATGAAAGATTTGTGCCCTTTTATCATGCGGTATGCACACGACCAGAGGGCCATCAAGCAGCCATGGGTAAGCACGTCAACGTCTCCCAGGTGTTAAAACGCCCAGTGCCGTGGATGTGGGGATCTGTCAGCAGATGTTCGCTCTGGACGGTAATCATCATGTTCTCTGTGGGTCTGTGCTTTTCCTAGGACAAAAGCACTCGAACCTCTCACAGCGCCAGGGAGAAGAGGAGCAGGCCTGGCCCGCCACTGCTGCTCTGTACATTCTCAAGGAAAAAGCAAACCACGCTGTCCTCGGGTCGCTCACCCCGGCAGCTGCGATTCACACCCCTCGGCAGGTGGAAAGGCCACGACGCCTCCGCAGGAGCACTTCACACCCTTGTGAGAGAAAGAGGCTGGGAGAAAAGACACGCAGCTTCCACAAAGGCTTGGCTTTGCAGCTGCCCTGCCCAAATGTAAAAATAGACGGCTAAAATGTGAAATCGATCCTAATGGCAGGCAGCTCGCTGCACTCCCCGTGCCCAGGATGTGAGGGAAACCTGAATATCTGATTTAGTAGTGGCTTGGGAGCGGGCAGAGCTAAAACCCTCCGATAACCTTGAAAACGGCCACTCCCTGTGGGAGACAATGGAGGTGGTGTCTCCCCCACAGGCTCCAGCGTGGTGATCAGAAGGCACGGTTCGAGCTCCGGAGCAGCAGCATGTGAGGGGCAGCGGGGCCGGGCCCCCCAGCTCTCCTCCCTCCTCCCACAGGGAAGCCAGCACTTGGGCCGCCCCGAAGGGCCTGCCAGGGGCAGCCCGTGCCCCTCCCAGCACACGCAGTCACACACCCCGGGGACCTCCCACCCCACACACAGTGGTCAGCTTTTCACCGCTGTGATAAAATCTCGGAGGCGAACACCTTAAAAAGGAGAGGTTTGCTTTAGCTCATGGTTTAGGGGTTCGGTCCATGACTGGGGCTCCCGAGGAGGGGAGCATCATAGTGGAAGGGCATGGTGGAGGGAAACAGCAGCCAGGAAATGGTGAGGAAGAGCAGAGAGGAAGGGGCCAGGGGCAAGACACAGCCCAGGACCCCTCCCTTCCACTAGACCCCGTCTGAGTCGCCAAGACTTCCCAGCAGCCTCAGCAATGACCCCACCCCTGGAGCCATCCGCTGACAAAGGCGGAGGCCTCCTCAGAACTTGGGGACTGGGGGAGACAGCAGATCCAGACCCAGCACGTAACATGGGACACACACACACTCTCACACACGCACTCGGCACCACACTCACGGCTCTCACACACTCCCATGCACACTCACACAGCAGTTCACACACGCCCACACGCACCCCGATGGCACCTCAGACACACACACGTTCACAGCACACAGACACTCAGCGTCTCTCACACACGCACGCACACATATGCACACACTCATGGTCCCTCACACACACCCCCCACGGTCATACTAGCTCCAGGTGTCCTCCGAGGAGCACAGGAGTGAGGGGACCCCATGTCCTCCGCGCCCAGGACAGCCGGGGGCAGGGTACAGATCTCCTGCCCTCGGCCCTGGAATCCCAGCTCCTGCCCAGCAGCCAGGCCCCAGCCCGCCCTGGGCTCAAACCTCAGGCTGTGAACCCTGCAGGAAAGCAGGAGCACCCCAGGAAAGGCAGGAGGGAGGCTGGCTGGTGGGGACCCCAGCCTAGCACAGCAACTGGGGGCTCTCTCTGGAGGGCAGTGCAACTGTCCTTGCAAAGCTCTTTGAGGCCTGGACACCCACACCAAAGGCCAAGGCTGCAGTCCCAGGAGCCAGGGGCCTGGAGACTGGGGAGCTGCACCCTGCCAGAGCCCACGCTCAGGGTGAGGTCCCAGCCCGCAAGGCGCTCTCGGTGCTCACTGCACAAGGGGTGAGCGGGCTGCAGGCGACCCCTGCCCGACTCCTCCAAAAGCCACTGCCAAGCCCTGTGCAGAGGAGGGGGAGGGAGAGGGCTGGGGGAGGGAATCCAGAGGGAGTAAGGGACCCCAACACCCCCACGCGCCTCCGCAGCCTCTCCCAGCCAGCAGTGCACCCGCCCCACGCTACAAGCTCCACTAACTCGTCCCAGACTTCCACGGAGAAGACAAAGGTGCCCACACTTCAGACACTGGGACCGAGTGCGTCGCCCGCCACCCATGTGTGACACACTAGGGACAGCTGGCCAAGGCGCTCCAAACTGCCCATGGGTGCGCACAGCACTTCGTGGAGACGCACTCTCCTGATCCCCACCAGGGCCACCACTGAGGACAAGGATCCAGCCACCGGGTTCCCAGACACCCTGGGCTGGGGGCCGGGGATGTGCGCTCAGGAGCTCGGCAGACTCCTACGGTGTTCATAAGCGATGACGGAACGCAGGAATACACCGTGCAGCACAAGTCCTCCGCTCTGGCCTGACAGGAAGGCAGCCTGGGGGAGGGCGCAATCTGGGAGACTCGGTAAAAAGTATGCGCTCGCTGGCGCGGGTGGGGATGGCGCTGCGCGTCCTCGGAGCGGATTCAAGGCACCAACACGTTTACAGGAGAAGCCCAGAACTCCCGAACCCCGGCGCCTAGTCCTGATACCCGACCAGCCCTGCCGAGATAGTAGCTACTGGCGGCTTCCCTGCAACTTCGCCGCCTGCGAAGTCCCAACCCTGCCTTTTCACCCTTTAACTATGGAGAAGAGCGCGCAGGCGCCGGCGGGCGGCGGCCTCAGCACCCAGCAGGGCTTCCGCGGAGGTAAAGAAAGTGGGAGACTCCAGTGCACTGCATCCCAGCGCCTGGACCCTCACTGCCCCCGACCCAGCTGCTGGGACACAGAGCGGGGAGAGGTGTGCCACCCGATGCCAGGTGCCACCCAGTTACACCATGCGGAGTGACAGGGTCTCTACCAGGATCTTGTACTGTCCCTCCAGTGGTCAGAACTCCACCAGAGAAAATTCGCAAAGTTAGACCCAAACCCGCCAGACCCCGGCAGCCGACGCGAAGCCCTGGCTTTGTGCGCCTCAGCGGGAAGCCCAGCTGGGCCGGGACCCTGGGCTCTGCAGTCCCGCGTCCGGGGCGCTGCCCCTCGAGGTCGCTAGAAAGCCCTGACCCCGGAGCCCCTCGCCACCCTGGAAACCTGGTCGAGCGTCCCAGACTCACCGACTGCCAGGCAGATGGGCAGCAGCAGCCTGAAGACGAGTCCGCACACCACCTCCGAGGCCATCGCGTCGGAGGCGAGGCCGAGTCCCGCCGCGGAGAAGTCTGGGGTCCCTAGCGCCGGGGCGCCGGGCCCGCGCCCGCCCAGGGCCTCCTGCCGCCGCCCGTCCGCAGCCGACCGGGCATCGCCCCCGGCTCTGGCAGCCGCGGGGCCCGGACGACCCTGCACGTCCGCGCGGCGCGGATCCAAGTGGGGCGGACACTCGAAGGGGTCCCGGGTCCTCGCTTGAGATCTTCGGGACCCGGCCCTCCCAGCCGACACGTCAGCCGCCGCCGGGCTCTGCGCCTCGCGCCTCGCGCACCGCCGCCGGCTCAGCCCGCGCGCGCCCCGGCTCCGGGCCGCAGGGCGCAGAGCATCCCCGACCCGCGGGGCTCGAGCTCCGCGTCCTGGGCCGCCGGAGCCCCGCCCTCCAGGCGGATCGCGGGCGCGGGCGTGGGCGTGGGCGGGGACGGAAGCGCACGGCGGGCGTTTGGACGCCTGGTGCCCCGGCACCGCCTGGGGTCTGGAGCGCCAAGAAATCGCGCCGGACGCCCAGAGCGCCGGCTCGGCACAGCGGGCCCTGGCGGCGCGCGCCTCTCCACCTCGGGGAACTTTCTGCGCGCGCCGGGACGGGCGTGTCGGCCTCGCCCCCAGCCAAGGCCGAGCCCGCCCCCACCCCGAGGCTGGCGAGGCGCGTGCACCACAGCACTGGCGCCAGGCCGCGCAGAGAGGCGGCCAGGTGCGCTGCACCCTGCAGCCCTGCAACCCTGCAGCCCTGCGTCTGGTCCAGCGACGCTGGTCTCTAATCCTGGCATCCTGTACACGAATGGCGGCCAGGAGCGCGCCCGAACCCAGCAATCTTACTCGGTTATGGCCTGGCAGGCCTGAGAGTAACCAGGGTAGAACTGTTTCCTGGGGCTGTTACTCCTGCTAAATTCACAAATAACCAACCTAGAACTGATCAAGCAGAACAAAGCAGGAATTCACCCTGGCCCTTTGTGCTGAACCTAAGAAGAGGTTCCTACTCTGAGGGCACTGGGTCGTTCTGGGTCTTTCCGGGGCTCACACAGACGTGCAAGTGTGCGTCTACCTTGTGCATTTTGGGGGAACTCTTCCTTTCGCGTAGGATGTTTCCTGCTCGTTCCGGAGACAGAACGTTGGTATTGAGAGTGTTCTAATAACCTCCCTTTTGTGCATTTTCTAACACGGTTGAGAGGTCTGGTTTCAGTTGGGGGAGTCCAGTGTGCCTGGGTGCCTGGTTTCAAGACCTCAGGAAGCGGGCATTGGAGCAGGGTGGACTCTGTGTGGACTAGGAGGTGGACAGGCTCAGGATCTGCAGAGCGGACCTTTCCCCACCTCCTGTGCTTTGAGCTTTGTAGTGGAGCCAGGAAAACGACGCCATCCTTGGTTCCCGGGCCAGTACCTCTGCTTAGCCATGTGGGCTGCTCTTTCGGGTGACTGCTTTCCGGGGTGCAGTCACCTTGGTGCGTGAGCTCAGACGCCTTCACAGATTGTCCAAGAGTTGCAGGGAAAGTCGCACAGGAGCCACTGTTTCTCACTTTGTTTTGGTTTATGGATTTTTTTTTCCTGAAGACCCTAAGCGGTTGACATCTTATGAAAACTCCCTGAAACTTAGACCATCTGTGTGCAGCCGCCTTCGTGCTTGGAAAGCACCTGACCCCATGATACCAAGAGCCCAGAGGCAGCAGGGAGCAGAGCGGGAGCCTCGGTGAGCAGCTGATCGCAAACCCTGTGCTGAGGCAGCGTGGCTTTTGTTAGCTCCAATCCTTTCTGTGGTCTCGCTGGCCCTCCCATCAACCACCACCTAGGTGCCATCGAGAGCGCCGCCTTGGATGTCTAGGGCGAGACCAGCAGCCCAGCAGATCGGTGACCTCAGCAACTGCCCCTTTGCTTGCTGTGCCACATGAGCGTTAGCTTGGCTGTTCAGTGCCTGGAGATTTTAGCAACTCGTCCCCGTTGGGAGCCTCCGGCCATCTGCCTGGAGGGGACGCACTTAACACAGGGCTCTCAATCCTGGTCGCCCCGACACTCCCCACACTCGCAGAATCCTGGCCTGACTGGCCTGGCGTGGCCCCCTGCCCACACCTGGGTATTTTTTAAAGCTCTTGGATGATTCTCAAATATGCAGGCAGTGTAGGGACCACTCTCTTCTCTCGCCAGTCAGGACTTGGAAAACAGTCCCCTGGGTTTCAAATTCAGCGACTCAGACGAGGCCCACCCTCCCGGGGGAGGCCCTTCCCGGGACCAGCTGTCAAACGTGCGGCCTGGGCACCCTCTTCACAAGCACCGTTTCACCTGAGGCTTCTTGCCGAAGGACAGCATCTGGTGGGTAGACAGGCGTGTTTGGAAGGGCTCCCAGCCCACCAGGGCTTCGATCACTTCAGGAGCAGCCCTCAGTCCGGGCTTGCCTGTATGTCCCCAACATCCTGAGAGGTGGCACAGCCTTTAACAGAAAGGGGACTGGCAGATCTCATATCCTGGGGGGCACCATGTGGTCGTCCTGCTGGGGTCCCATGAGGTGTATACCACAGCCCTCACTACGTCTGAGAGATGCCTCGTGGCTCCCGAGTCTGAAGGCGATGGCTGCTTTTGTGTGTGTGGTCGAAGAACTTGGTAAAACCAGCTGGCTGGTCCATGTTGGTGCCTTATCTTTCCAAGTGGATTGTAGGCTTCGAGGCACAGACTATGAAGCAAAATACTGTTTCCAAATGACAATAGTATCCCGTTTAACTGCTTGCAGAATGCATGTGCACACACACACACACACACACACACGCCCGTAACTGGATGAGAAACAAACAAAGGCACGTGTACATTTTTCCTTGACTTTCATGAACACGTCTTGAGCTCGTCAGGAGGGTGCTCTGTTGAAGTCGGTGACTCGCCATGGGCAGCAGAGGCACCCAGGTGGCTGACACTGAAACATGGAAACCACCATTCATTATTCACAGCCAACAGCAGGAGCAGATTTTTGTCTTGGGCAGGGTGGGGTTTGTCTGGCTGGGCTGTGTTTGCTTTCGAAGCCCTTGAAGAGGCTGCTGGTTTTAACATCCTCTCCTCCAGAAAGTCTCATCCTGCTCAGAAGAAAACTGGAATTTGAGGGCTAACTTAGCAGGGAAGTGAAATCATTCAGAGCAAGTGACTAAACAAAAAATATTCTAAGCTTTTTCTTTACCCGAAACCACACAGACAAGAAACTCCTGGTCCTATTAGATATTCACCCGTCAGTAAATACTTGTTTCAGATCAGGCCGTAGTCTCCTGGATCTCTTGAATGGTCACAGAAATGTTAATACTTATTAGGAGCAGGCGATTTTCATTAATTAGGCCTCCAAAGGGGTTTCCTATGTGTGCAAGCACATGCGCACATGACTTCAGGTGCCAGGCTGGAGGGAAGGACTTCCAGCTACTGCCTGGCCTGTAACTGGGAGGAGGAGAGGGGCTCCCTGGCCGTGGAGTTGTGGGTTCACTTACTTTCCTGCACTGCCACCTTTCGGCTAAAAGTATATTTAAAACTACTAGCACCAGCAGAAGGGAGCCTGCAGCACCAGTGTCACACATCCAGGCGGCTGCTGGTGCTGAGTTGACTGGAGACACCATGGTGGGCAGAGCCGCGCCCGGTGCAGGGATTCCTAAGTGTTGGCAGACGTTCACCCACGAGTGTAAGTGAATGAACAAGCAAAGTATGAGTGCAAGGGGCTTCCTCAGCAGCTCTGGCCAGAGACTCGAGTGTGAGCGGTTAACCTAAGCCCCTCCAAGGGAGCGGAGGGAGGCAGAGTCTGAGATGCTGGTGTTGCCCGGGCTGCAGAGTGAACACAGAATCGCCAGCATGGGCGCCCCTGGAGGGTGGACTCCGTCCTGGACATCGCTGGGCCCCTGGGACGTGAAGTGGGTGCTGTGCAGTACTTGCTGAAGAAGTCGAAGCATCGTCTGGGGGCAGGAGGGACAATATTCCAGGTGGACGGCACAGACAGCAGCTGGCGGGCAGCGCAGTGTTTACCACAATCACTCCGAGAATTCCGAGCGGGCCACAGGGAGTCTCCAGACTCCATCAGCTGGGGGCTCAGACTGGTGTCCGACCGCAGCCCGTTTCCTACCACGTCGGCGTCCTGGGACACGCTCTGAGCACCGGCCACACACTGGCCCAGCCGCTTGGTAGAGGGCAGTGCTCACGTGCAGCTGCCCCGCCGGGACCACAAGGTGTGGGGCGTGTCGGTTTCGCTGGCCTTTTGACCTTTGTGAATTCCGTGAGCCTTTTTCCCAGCACGGGGCTGTGTGACCAGTCCACCCTGTTTCCCGTCTGCGCTCCTGGAGCCGCGTGGACACGCGTTCTGCCTGTGGCAAGGCTGCGGCGTAGGCCCGGGCTGTGTCCCGCGGCCCCATGACTATCATCCATGCACAGAAGGTGCTGGCAGCCGCGACCGAACCCTCAGCCGCACGCACCGAACACGCAATGACAATGCCGTTCGTGAGCCTCCTGCTGCCAAGTCCAGCGCTCTGCCCACCATGGGCCGTGCACGGCTCTCCCTGGGGCCTGGGGACAGACAGGCACCGCAGGATTCCAGTTCTGCTGGTCCCCCGTGCTGAAGAGACAGCACTAGTACCCCCGGGGGGCTCTGTGGGAATCCCAGTCCCCTGCGGCACAGGCTGGGAGCCCAGGGTCCCCTGCTTCTCCAGTGAGGGAGGTAAGGCCTTCACTTGTGTTCCGCTAACACAGCTGAGAAGCAGCAGCGTTTGCAAAGCAGACAGTGCTGCAGTAGGAGAGGCAAACGAGCCACTGCCGCGTCTTCTCCAGACCCAAGCTCCTGGTGTTAGGGATATCAGAACAGTGATGGCTTCCGAGGGACCCCGAGCTGGGACCAGGGCCCCCTGCACGATCCCGAGCCTCCTTTCTCAGAAGTAGGAAAGTATGGCTTAGGTCCTCGGTCCCTGCCTCCCCTCGTCCCCCACCCCACCCACCGTCCCTATCTGTCTCTCACAGGGATGTCTGTTGCTCCATGGTGCCTGGGTCACCCTGTGCAATGTCTAGGAGGATCACCAGGTCGCTCTCTCTCTCTCTCTCTCTGTCTCTCTCTCATATTTGCATTTAAAGTTATGCTAAGAAAAATTAAAGTCATTTAAATTATCATGATTTCCACCATAAACCTTTGTATTTTATTTGCTTTTGAGACGGGCCTCACTAGGTTACCCAGGCTGGCCTTGAAGTCCTGAGCCTATATGATCCTTCTGCCTCAGCCTTCCTAGCAGCTGGGACTTCAGGCACAGGCTACCGTGCCTGGCTTTTAACCATTATATTTTGTGATACTCATTTCAAATACAAATATAAGAGCCTTTCTGTCATATGCAGGATAACGGGAGCCACGCTGTTGGCATTTTGTAGCTGGGACACAGCCGCCGCCTTCCGCCTTCCCTGTGCTTCTGGCGGACCCACGAGGAAGCCAGGAGCCTGGCGGCCCGCTCCACACCGCACCTGCTCAGTTTTCCTGTGAACTTCACCAGCAAACACAAGCTCGAGGATAATTTCCTTCCCCTTCCGTGGTCGTGTTCAGGCTCAGTGGCGTCAGTGGGCACAGCGATCTTTAAGCACAGTGTGCATTCACGACCCCCTCTGCTGCTCTGCTGGTGTGGGAGTTTCTGTGCACAGGGACGTCTGTTGCTCCATGGTGCCTGGGTCGCCCTTTGCAGTGTCTAGGAGAATCACCAGGTTGCTGTGAGCACCAGAGGGGCATTCTTTGCCCCTGCTTCCTGCCACTCAACCATCCTGTGAAAATAAACTTGTTTATTTTTCTCCTGCAGATGGTTCTAGTTTGGGGCTCTCAGGAATTCAGCTGCCAACTTTAGGAAGAGCTGAATCTGCAGGAAGTGTCCCAAGACAGGGTCTACATTTGCCTCTGGGGTTGACACCTTTGCTGGTGCCTGGGTCCCACGAACTCTTCCCGAAAGGACCAATCCTGCTCTTGGCTGCCTGGCCTGGGCGCTTTCTGGTCCCAACTACTGGATGAACCAGGCAAAGAGGTCACTGTGCTGCAGGATCTGACCAGTGAGGTACTGCTGACAACCATATGCTAATCAGGAGTGGGCATGGTTACCATCCAGTTACATAAAGCTGACCAATCAAGTTTGAGCACACTGACAATCCTCCTTTGCATAAGTGATGTTTCATTGTGGTTTGCAGCTGTACTTTGTCGGGCTCTTGGGCAATCACAGTCTCTGAGCAACTGAGTTCCTGCACCGCTGACTTCCTGTGACTATCAGATCGTGACACTGATGACCGTGAGGCCTAAGCGAGCCGGCAGAACCCGGAACTCAGAGGAAAATGAGATGGGAAAATGCCTGGGATGTTCTTAATGACCTGCAAAATCTGAAATTCAGACACTATGTGATGCCCTTGTCATTCTTGTCGTTGTAACACAGTTATCACCGTCATCAATATGTACCTACCATACATATTAGCATTTTTATTCTTTAAACTACTAGGTTTGAGATAGATTTTCCAAAACAACAGTCTTGAGCACACTCCCACATGAACCTCTTCATCCTGTTTGTCTTCAACCCTTGAAAGGCAAACCCTGGGAGATCTGTGGACATGCTGGACCCTCAGCTTCAAGGAGGGCGCCCTGTGTGCCCCAGGCACAAGGGACCCAAGCGAGAGTGATGGCGAAGTTCCCATTCAGAACAGAGCGGAGAGTAGAGTGGAGTGGAAGCAGGGAGGGAGCGTGAAATGGAGTTGGGGTGGGGCGTCCCCAGCTCCCCTGCAGAGGAGGCAGAGACAGGCAGGGTCGTCCTGAGCGTTGGAAACGCAGCACTAACAGCAGCACCCCCATCTCCCGGAGTTACTGTGACACTCACACACAGCTCTGCACAGCTCTTACCAGGGAGCTCACCAGCCGTGGGGTGGAATGGGCTCTAGACCCTTCCAATCACAGGTCCAGAGAAGGTCTTCGTAACTATGCTCCAATTTATGAATCATTAGACGTTATCTAGTTAAAATTATATAGTGATATTAGAACTGCTATCCTGGTTGGTAATGGTTGTATGTATATTGTCTTATCACACATATATATGGCACACACAGCTAGCATACTTAAATAAGTGAAGGCGCACCTCCAGCGTGGGGCCAGGATCTTCGTGGCTGAGACATATATCAAGTATTTATTGACACTATTGACTTGTGTCATTCAGTCCTTGTGAGAGCTGATGGAATGACTGCTCTTGTGGAACCCTTACTGCTGTGTGTTAACCAAACACAGACACATTGTTCTCACACACGGGGTGTCCATAGAGAGGCACCCGAGCTCCGCCACACCTGCACACCACCGCCAACTGCACACCTGTGGCTAATGTGACTCCACACTGTCAATGCACACGCAGGGATCCGGTCCCTCTCGCGGGTGTAGTCGCCTGCCACACTGCCGTCCTTACACCGACTCCCCCAGACGCTTTCTCCCCACAAGGACACTGGGGCCTCGGGGAGCAGCAGCTTGTCCCTCCCCCAGGCAGCGATGTGGCTGTGAGTACTGTGGCATTTGAGGTTCTGTCCCAGCCCCGCTGTAAGCTCAGAACCCTACGACCTGAGGTGGCTCGCTCGACATTTCGTATTTCCGTTTTCTTTGATATTAAGAAAGTGAGGCGTGATCAGTGAGAACAGAAAGCTGGCAGCCTCCGTGGAGACCCGGGCTCAGCCGCGTGGGTCAGGGATTCAGGGAGGAGAACTTGGCACCAGCGCTTTCCCAGAACGGGGAAGTCGGGCAGGCTGGCTGCCTGCAATACCAACCGTGACGCCTCGAGTTCCTCTGGCTCCTTCCTCCCGGAGCCCAGAGTGCTTCTCAGGCATCATCTCATCAACTTGCAAATCATGCCTGGGAGGTTGGTAGGAAAGAAGCCAGGCAAGGGTTCCTACCCCCAGCTCCCCGGGAGCCGGCCCAGCCACCTCCCGGAAGGCACACTGTCCTCAGGTCACAGGCCCGGAGAACGGTTTTCAGATTTTCAGTGCCTTTACGAAGGTAAATTGTTGTAGGAAAAGCTTGCTCTTTGATTTCTGTACAAAGAAACAGTGTCTGTGGAGTTTTACTCCCAGGAGTGAAACTCAAGTCCAGACCTGGATCTCGCAGAGAGTGGGCTCTCTCTCTGCAGGGCACAGGCTGGCGTGGGTGCATTCTTGGAGAACTCAGTACAAGTCACCACACTGATGGGGTCCAAGAGATGCGGCCACCTTTAGCACACAAAGTAAGGCACAAGCCATCAAGCGCCCTGGACCTCAAATGAAGACACTAAGAGATCTAAAGAAAGAACAAGCCGGTGAAGGAGGAAAGTGCGGGAGGGGAGTGCTACCTGCTGGTGACCAGACGACCGCTGGCCTTGAGGAGATGTGAGCATCACGCTGCCAGGTCTGGCCTGTGGGTGCCGCAGCTCTTGGAGAAACATGTCCTTCTCACCGTGCTTGGGCACAGGGTGGAGAGGTCCTGCATGCAGAGTCCGAGAAATGTGGGCAGCCCGAGGGCCTGGCCAGGTGGGGAGAGGGCAGCTGCAGGGATGAGAGCCAGCCACAGACACCAGAGAAACAGAGGACAGACCTAGCTCCCTAAAACATGGAGGCAGAAATTGTCATCAGAAGTCTGGCAAACTGAGTGCTAAAACGATGGTACAACAGGACCAGGTGGTATTTATCCCATGCGTGGGAGCAGGCTCAACACACAGAAACCGGTCCATGTAGAAATACCATGTTAATTAACTAATGAACCCACTCAGTCAGATTAATAATGCAGAGAAGACAGCTGATACAATCCAGCAGCCTCTCGCTATGAAAATAGCGAAAATCCAAGAATAGGAACTTTCTCAATTTAATAAAGTGCTCGAGAATTCCACAACTAATATTATATTTAATGGTGAGAGAGACTAAGTATTTTTACCCCCTAAAATCAGGAAAAAGATAAGGCTTTTGGGCCTCACATCTATGAACATCTGGTTCTGACCTCAAAGGCTCTGACCAAAGTAATTAGAAAATATTTTTTAAAAATTAATGTATCTCTAATTAGGCTGGTGAAAGAGCAGGGAGAGAGAACAGGGGGATACACAAGTTGTGAATGCCAGTTTAATGATGAATGGGAGCACACACACATACAGATATTCTACAGCAATCAAGTTGGTGTTGTATCTCTTACGAAAGAAAGAGGAGAAAGTGTGTCCATGTGCATTTAACCTTGCTAATTCATGTTTAAACACATGAGATAAATAACGAGTAATGAGGTATGTGGACCAGTTGGAGGAGAATAGGTGGAGGTCTTGGGGTGGGAGAGAGACTTCTTAGGTAGACATCTTTACATTATTTTGCTACGTAAGGGAATAGGAAGATGCTTCCCATGTATTAAAAAGTGAAATTATGTAAAAAGAAATCAAAGAAGAAAAGCCAAAACATGAACACAAATGAACTTAATTCTATGTGAAATTACATCTGCACAGAGAAAATAATTTATGAGAAATCACTGAATGCATCGCTCCAGCCACGCCTCCCTCGTGGGCAGGGGCCGTGCCTGCCCTGCAGCAGGTCGTGAGGGGCCGCACTGGAGGTGTAACTTTGAAATTCTAACAGCAAACCATGAGAGTGAACATAAAAGTTCCCAGGAATCAAGAGTCGTGGTGTAAGAGAAAAATTCCAGCTGAAGCAGAAGTGGTTTAAGGGAAGCAGTGTGCCGCATGTGAACTGGAAGCGTTACTGTAAACTCCTGAGTGTTAAAATTAGCATGAAGAGCTCCCCACTGAAAGGGCTGAGACACAGGGACGCCCCTGTACCCACCAGGGTCCTTTGCGCCATTCCCAACGTCCCAAGAACTCTGTCCCACCGGACTCTGGCCTCAGAGGACTGCTGGCTGTCCCCGACAGGGTCGGGCTGAGGACGGGGGGCTCTGACATCCTTGCCAGAAAGCGAAGGCACAGGAAACGACAGGACGTGCCAGGAGGACCAGGAGCCGGCGTGGACTCCCCTCTGGCCAGTGTTAGGAATCTTGAACACCAGTAAGAATAATCACTGTGACAGATTTTAGCACATCAAATACATAAACAGCACAATTCAATAATAATTTTCCAAAGCTGAACGATGGTGGGTTAGAGAAACACTGATCTCATGCACATCCGAACACAGGTGAGAGGTTGGGATTGGAAAGTCATCATTTCGCACACACACAAGTTTTTGGAGAACAGTACATTTGTGAAGTACCGGATAGCACCTGGGTGACTATTTTCTAGTTACAAAAGGAGAGTTTTCCTTTCTGATGGGTTGATCTGGCTGCCATAGTGTTCACGGAATAATCAACCTGACCCTGCCACGTGTCTCTTGGTGTGAGGAGTCCTGCAGGACCCAGGGTCACCTCCTACACGTCCCACAGTGCAGGGCTCCGGGTCACCTCCGTCGCACCCCGCAGTGCAGGGCCCAGAGTCATCTCTGTTGCATCCGCGCAGGCTGTGATAAAGCCACTGTGCTCCTTTCAGACTTTCAGCAGTGTGGGGAGCAGAAGGAGCCGTGGAAGCCAGAATGTGGGATTCCGGTGTTCGGGAGTAAATGAACCTGGTGTGGAAGCAGGAGGAGTCCCAGCTAGAACAATCCACAGAGGCAGCATCCAAGGTCCGATCAGCTCCTGTGTATTGAAGAAAGCCCTGGAAAGGTGCACTTGGGGCTTTCGGGAATCCGAGCATGGATTGGGTATGAGACTATATTTTTAATTTGTAGATTTCTATTTGACATAATAATGGCACTACAGCAAAGGGCCTTCTTAGGAGACATAGGTGGGCTACTTGGGGTGACATTTCAGGAGGTGTCAGCAACTCATTGTCAAATACTTAATGACAGCAGACATTATAGAGAGGGACAGGGAGGAAAGATGTACGTGTGTGTGTAGTGTATATATAATAAATGTTAAACATTTCTGAGATTTACATGGAGGGCACATATATTCGTGGCATTATTATCCTTTCAACATTTGCTGTATGTTTATAAATTTTGAGTGTTGGTGCATGTTTTAAATACCTCCTTTTAATAAATAATTCTATATCCTATGCTCTTGGGTAGGAAGAAACAATATAGTGAAAATGGCCATACTTCCAAAACTGTTATACAGATTCAATGCAATCCCAATCAAAATTCCAATAGCATACCTCAGAGAATTAGAGAAAACAATCCTAAAATTCATCTGGAACGAGAAGAGACCTGGAATAGCAAAGGCGATCCTGGGCAACAAAGACAAGACGGGGGCATCACAATTCCTGGCCTGAAATTATACTATAAAGCTACTGTGATAAAAACAGTGTGGTACTGGAAAAAAAAAAACAGACCCGAGGATCAATGGAATAGATTAGAAGATCCAGAAACAACTCCAGACACACTAAGGTACCTGACCTTTGACAAAGGTGCCAAAAACATTCATTGGAAGAAAGATAGCCTTTTTAATAAATGGTGTTGGAAAAACTGCCTTTCCACATGCCAAAGATTAAGATTGGACCCATACCTTTCACCATATACTAAGTTAAAATCTAAATGGATTAAAGATCTCAACATTAAAACAGAAACATTAAATCTGCTGGAAGATAGAGTAGGTAAAACTCTTGAAGACATTGGTGTGGGCAAAGACTTTATGAGTAAAAGCCAGACTGCACAGGAATTATCGTAAAGAGTCAACAAATGGGATCTCATCCTATTGAAAAGCTTTTGCACAGCAAGAGAAACCACCAACAGAGTGAAGAGACTGCCCACAATTTGGGAGAAAATGTTTGCCAGCTGTCCCTCAGATAAAGGATTAATATTGAAAATGTATAAAGAACTTAAATAAATCAGTCCAAGACCCAATCCTGAGATGAACATACACTTCTCAGATGAAGAAGTACAAACAGCAAATAAATACATGAAAAAATGTTCAACAGCACTGGCCATTCAAGAGATGCAAATGAAAGTAAAACTGAGATTCCACCTCACCCCAGAAAGAATGGCTAGTATTAAGAAGTCAACCAATAACAAATGCTGGAGGGGCTGTGGGCAAAAAGGAACCCTTCTCCACTGTTGGTGGGAATGCAGACTGGTGTAAGCACTGTGGAAGTCAGTGTGGAGATTCCTCAAAAAGCTAGGATTGGAGGTCCCATTTGACCCAGATATTCCCCTTCTGGGTATCTTCCCAAAAGAATTAAAAACATCCTACCTTAGCGATACATGTGCACCTATGTTCATAGCTTCCAGTTCATAACAGCTAGATCTTGGAAACAACCTAAATGCCCCTCGAATGAGGAATGGATAAAAATGATGTCATATTTCTATATAATGGAATACTACTCAGCGATAAAGAACAATAAACTAGATATTTTCACTCTTAAATGGATGACTACTGAAAATATACATCTCAGTGGCCTAAGGAAGTCACACATATGTAACCATCGCATTGTTGCACTTGTGTGATGAACTGAAACAACATCTGCATATATAAAAAAATTAATTAAGACAGTTAAAGAGAATTTTGAGTGAAAAGTAGTTTTCTCAGGGTCATCTTCAGATTTCATTTTTAATGCAAAATGTTTATTTGAAAACAATAGAATAATCATAACAAAAAAAAGATAGTCATATAGCTGGTTTCTCTTGATTCATTGAGGCAAAAGTTTTGTGCTAATAATTTTTTGGATAATGTTTCATGTCTATATTTTTATCTTAAATAATTTATATGAATATAATAATATGCAATGTGCTGATGATTGTTACTCTCTTATTGGCTGGTTGTGAAATTGTTTTGCTTAGGTTTCTTACTTCCCTTTTGCTTAAAATTAAAAAAAATTCTAAAACATTTTATCACGCACATTGAAAATAGGAAAGCGTTGTGGACTTAAAGATGTTTTCATTTAACTTACTTATCTGCAAGGGGAAAACTGCTGGCAGGATTACCATTTCTAAGAAAAACACTCCTAAATCCTCAGCCCTTAGAAAGCCATGAAAGCAAGAAGCCCTCTGATGTGCAGTTTATCGCTCTTTCTACGCGGATGTTTTAACAAAGACTCCAACCCTGAAGATTGCTCGCATGTCCTGTTTGTAACCAAGGGAAACTTGGTCTTCAATGCCTCAAACAGACAAAGAAACAGATTCTTTCTGGGAGAGTTATCAAGTTGGGAAGAACAAAGCGGGGATTCCGTGACTGCACTCGGTCCCGCCCAGGTTTTGTCTCCGTGGTGCCACGGAAGTGGTGTCAACGTGGGACTCCCACAGTGTGGTGACTGCATTGTGCCATTGTCCAGCCAAGAGGAAAAACAGCACTGCACTTTTCACCCCTAATTGCCCTAAGAAAAGGGAAAATAGGATGGCAGTTGTGGCATTAAATCATCATAAATCTGCAAATCCGGATGAATGTGAAGAGCCCTGCTGTGTGCTGTGCTCACACCCCACTGGTCCCTTCTCCTTCTTCCTCCCCTTTGCAAGCCTCAGCTCCCGCTGTCTGCGCCTGTGCAGGCCCAGGTGCTGGCAGGGAGTTGGCTCTGTGTGGCCTGCTGGGGTCCCTCAAGGCCTGGCGATCTCAGCAGTCGCAGAGGTGACCACCTGGGCGACAGGCAGGAGGGGCCGCGGCTGGACATGCTGACGAGCCCCTCGGGGTGCTCCGGGGTAGAGTGGTGCAGCCACGTCACCCCTCTGCAAAACGCGAAGCATGCATCACGCTGCAGTCCTGTCCGTGAGGAGGGCCAGATGGGCTGAGAGGAGCCAGCCAGCCACTCGGGGCCTGGGGGTTTCAGAACCCCTGGACCCGATGTTTCCTAACATCTCCACCTGCATCAGCACCCACCGATTTACCACCGGAGCCCAGCTGTGGCTCGGCACATCTCCCCGCGCGCGGAATCCGGACAGCTCAGCATCTCCTGGAATGCTTGGCGTCCCAGGCTTGCTCCTCGGTCAGCTCCGGGAGGACCTGGCCGGTCCCTCGCCACTCCCGCCCAGTGCTCTCCCTGGCTCTGAAGGGAGGCCACATGACTCAGACCAGGCCGCTCCCACAGGGCTGCAGAACTCATCAGCGCGGAGCCGGCCGGGGGCACAGGCGAGAGCCGTGTGTTCCTTGGACGGCCAGGCCTGGGATCACCTCGCAGGCAGTTCCCCTGGCTGCGTTCACAGGCCGGGGAGCCCGGAACCAGAGCCAGGCCGCCCCAGAGCGGGACCGAGGAAGACGCCAGGGAGCAGACCGCAGAGCCCTGCACCGGCGCCTGCTCTCAACTTGCTCCTGTCACTCCACAGGGCACCCCAGCTCCCCCATCCGGGGCCTCCTGGGACCCCCACACCTACTGCCTGCCTCCCCCATGACACGGCAAGGGCTGCTGCGTGCCAGGCTGCATCCTGGGATGCGGGGCACAGATCAAGTGACCATCCAGCAGGGGCTGGGTGGGTTGACGCCAAGAGGGCCTGCCAGGCGCTGTGCCGGGGCGTGGATGGTGACACGGGTGGGAGCACCTGCTGCATGAGGAAACCGTGATCCGGGGTGGGCTTGTGCCAGGGGGGCGACCCTAACACTCCCTGTGGCCCCAGCCCGGTCCTGCAGGGCAGAGACTGCTCACGGCAAGGCGAGCCTGCTGCGGCCAGGGCCACACAGAGAGACCTGCGGCACCCAGGCTCCCCCAGGGCCCCGGGAAGACTCAGATCACCAGGGAGGAGGCTGCTTGACCCGGGCACCGGGCTGACAGAGGCCAGGCTCCCCTGACCCTAAACCCAACCACAACCACAACCACAACCCACATGCACCGGTGATAGCAGTTTCACTTCGCGGTACCTTCATGCTCCAGGCTGACCCGGAGCTTCCGAGACCCCGACGACGCCACAAACCCCTGCACCCACTGGTTCTGCCCCTGCGCCCCTCGACCTGGGTTTGAGCTTCGACCTCACTCCCTGCTTCCAAAGATTAAGCTGAGACTTCCTTCTTGTCCACCAAGCCCCAAGCCATCACCTGCTGTCCTGCATTCTCCTGGGCGTCTCTGGCCCATCTGTCCTTAGAGCCACAGAGTGGCGGCAGGAAGACCTCCTCCTGCAAGGGGGCCCCTTCCCCGCCAGCCACCGTGGCTGTGAGGGAACTGAAGACGCGCAGAGTGGGCCATTCCTCCGGAGAGGCAGCTCCCTCCCCCTGCCTTCCTCCCTCCTTCCCTCCCTCCTTCCTTCCTCTGTCTCTCCCTCGCCTCTCTCTCCCTCCTGTCTTTCTGTCTCTTTCTCTTTTATCTCTCCCTCCTCCCTTCTCTCCTTCCCGTCCTCCTCTCCCCCTCAGGCCCTGTCACTGGCAGACTGCGTATGGCCCCTGGGCCCCTCCCTGCAGTACCTTGGGGTCCCAGTCTTGCACGTCCTGCTGAGGTCAACAGTCCAGTGCCCTGCTGGTCAGAGTGACCACACACTTGTCCCGTCCGTGCTCACTTCCAGAATACACAGGTGCACATGAAACCAGGAACCGACCCCACCAGATGGTTATCTTTACCGTATATGATGCCCCATGACTACAATCCCAGCACACTGGGAGACCGAGGCAGGAGGATCCCAAGTTCGAGCCCAGCCAGGCTGACAGCCCAGATGGGTTCCCAGGCCCACCGTGGACACGAGGTCCCTTATGTGGAACGGCAGAGGACTTCCACACCACCACCAGCGGCTCTGTGTGCCTTCGTCATCTCCGGATTGCTCATGATGACCAGCACAGCATAACGCTCTGTAGACAGGTGCTGCTCTGTGCTGTTTAAGGAGCAATGCTGAGAAAATCCTGTTCGCTTTTCCCAGGTGAGAATCCGTGGACGAGGACCCCACATACATTACATTTCTAAGGGCTCTGGGTGTTGCGTCGGACTAGATGATGAATGTTTACATTTAAATGTTTGTTACAGTAAAAGACACTGCCGCAGAGCCCCTCTCCCCGACGTACCCTCCTGCAGTCTGAATGCGCTCTGTTGCTCCCGCCGCTCTCTGAAGCAGCTCTGGAGTCCTCCCAAGGGAAAGGCAGCTCCTGAGAACGCAAGGCTGCGGCCTCGGCCGCCTTGTTCACCGGCTCTGGCACCGTGAAACTTGTGACTCTTCCCCAAAGTCAAAGCGACCGTGGAAGGTGAACTTCTTGAAATGATTCAAGACATTGAGGCAGCCGTGGCTATGAAACTAAAATAACTCACTTTTTAAGAGGACCAAAAACTGGGGCCCTATGGGTAGCACGAAAATGTGACCAAACAGTGCGACGGTTCCCTGTTGCAAACCCACAGAAACCCTTGGTTGCCCCGCTTGGATGACCCTGGGTGTCCCATCCACCGAGGGCAGGGCTTGGGGTAAAGTGAGGTGCGCTAGGGCTGGAGCAGAGTGGCCCACTCCTGATTATCCGTCACAAAATTGTGTATTTCAAATCCTTAAGAAATGGCTATGAGGCTTTTGCAATAGAAAGGTTAGGTGATACCTGGTAAAACATTTTAGGCTTAGGAAATGTGTAGCCTGAAATATATCAGCCATACGGAACACATTTGGACAAGCGTCTGATCCTAATGTTTCACTCAAGTACATAATTTAGTTTCTAGCCACATTTTAGTCTCTGTCAGACAATCTTGATATATCAAATGTCCAATGATAAATATACAAATTGTAACCGATTCATTCATTATATTCACCTGAACCTTTCCAGTGAGGAGCAACTTATTAGTAATAACTTTCCAAATGTTTTCCATATTGCAAGGGTTAAATAACAACACAGCTGTCCATCAAAAAGCACGCTTGGTTCTAATGAGGTCCTGGGTTTCAGACACAACTCTTAATACCAAGCACAAAACTAAGAACATAGTGGGTCTCCAAAAAATAATTAATTCATAACTTATGAAGATTTCATTGCAGAGATTTTGGTTTTAGAAATGACTAACAGAAATATGACAATAACAAGAGAAGATGTTGTTGATATGGGTTTTCACTAAAAACTAACAAAAGCTAAAACATCCCAACAATCTAGGTTATTCAGCTGGCATGCTGGAGCTTTCTGGAAGTACTGTGCATAGAAAGTAGAAGGCACACATTGGTGTATCAAAGCTACCCAACTAGAGTCTCTTGAACATACATAGGTAAAAACATTTCCTTGTCTCTGTAAGGAAATTCTGCTAGAAGTTCATCAATCAATTACAAAATGTAAGGAATTTGATTAATTTTGGCCAAAATTGTTATCCTGTAAACAGGTTAGCTTTACCAGCTATACAAAGAATAAGCATCAGTAGGAGAAGACCCGCAGTTTCCAAATGAATCTTTCCTGGGTCAGAGAAACCTGAGGAAATAGAAAGAAAATCACAGAACAAAAAGCACGAAACCAGCACTTGTTATTCCCGGCATAATTCACAAGTGGAATTATGGAAGTTTTGCGCAGAGGAAATGCGGAGTCAGAACACAGCTCGAACCATGCTTAATCATCTGCTAGCTTCCACATGCGATTCTACACACCGCCAAAGCAGCGAAAGGAAAAATAAGGCACAAAGATGCTTTAATGAGACTAATGCAAGCTTTTCAAATGAAAACCAGTTATTTGCTATGGAAATTACTCAACTATGACTTTATCTAAAATGATAGATTTCATCAAACTCATTAACAAGCCAACAGCCTCACATACCTTCATATATAAAGTCATCCACATTGTACCCCATCATAAATAACTACAGTTATTATTTGTCAACTTAAGAATGTTTACAGATAAGTAGAATGACAGATTTAAAGTTCATCCTTCATTGCCTTCCCACGCAGTTAAAATACAATTTACCTTTTATCTAACTTTATTGAAACTATAAATTCACAGTGTCTGCCTTCAACATTAGTTGAATCATAATGTATCAACCTTTAGATTATGATTCCAAGCATTTGCAAAACCATTCATTTTTATTACTCGGCTAAAAGGTTTCCAGCGATCCAATACGCTGGGTCATCGTTTTTGGAAGTTGTACAGCAGAAGAAAAGTTAACCACAAAGTGCAAACTTGCTTTTAAGTTCATAGGACCGTTTATTAAGGTTACTCTTATACTTACTGCAAATCGAATCACACACAAGTCAATGCAGGATGTATTGTCTTTATTCGATAAGGATTTCTGAGCCTGTGCCAGTCTTTAACATGGACCTCTGCCGAGTCAGCAAGTCACCACGGAACTCACATCTGCTGAGCCTTCGGTCCCCTTTCGGGAGTGGGGCGAGGCCTGAATGTCCAGGGCAGTAAGGTTTTCATTCACTTAGCAGACAGCACGCAGAGGGCTGCACTGTAAAAAAGCCTTCAGGGTGCAGATTTTCATTTGTTTTCTTTCCTAATGAAAAGAATCCTGTTGATGCATAGTGTAGAAAACTATTGAAATATTTAGCTATTCTTGCTGTGCTGCTCCACGGTATTAATATAATCCCACACTCAGTTTATACCAAGAGACTTACAGGAAATCCTGGGTTCGACAGCAGAAGCGCGGCGTACGAGCCCTGTCCTTCTCGTGTGTGCTTGTCCTGCCCGAAGGCCGGAGGTCTTGACTCTCAAACCCAGGCCG